>CACSLJ010000064.1:0-99844 GCA_902706625.1 Albugo laibachii
CCACAGCATTCATAGAGTTGACAGCTGGTGACTCATATGTCCTCCTGTTTCAAAAATACACTAAACGGCATCATCCTTTGCTATTCCGAACACTATAATAGCCTGCTCCTCATGATAATAGAAAACGGACTCACATTCAGCTCGCCAGAACGGGTGACAGGCTCATGCGTAAATAAACGTACCACATTCGCAGTGGAAGGAAGCATCCCATCCGAAATGGGGGCGAAATTCATTACCGTGTTTCCCTTCGCCAGCATAAATTCAGCATTACTATTGCCATACCAATACGCTCACAATCCCTCGTGACTGTCAATACATCTTTCCTAATAAAAACGAGACTGAGTCGTAAGACCCAACTGTGCAGTTCACTTGAAGATCGTGAAAAGGGATCAGGGTTCAAGCAACCTTCTTGAAACATTGCAGCTTGAACTGATATGAGATGATAAGTATGAAACAAAATTGAGTGCTTTTTGTAAGTAATACCATGTACACTGAATTCATTGATAATATTGATAATCCAAACTATTGAATAGCGCAAGTGCGTTGAGAATCTGCTGCTTTTCGCACTTGGTCTAATCCTTGCTTTGTCTTGACGAGTGTTTCACCAACATTTGTCTCGATCATATCGACAGTGACTTGCTGCTCTTCCACGATAGCGGCCAAGTCACGGAATATCTCATTCACTTGAGCTACACTCCGATGAATCTTTGCAATGTCTTTCTCTCTTTCTTCAATGATGGCTTCATTTTGTACAATATCCTGCTCTAATGCTTGAAATTCCAAAGTCTGTCCGTCATGTTCGACCTGTAAACAATTGGGATCTTCATCGAGTAGCTGCGTACCAATTAAATGTCTCTTCAAATTCTGTTGCTGCTTTTGTTCAAAAGCGGCGATATCCTTCACTGCGGCTTCCAATTGATTCGATACAATCTGAAAATCTTTGCAGAATTTTCGCTTCACCAAAGTGTGTGACGGAGTCTGAGGAATTCGTTGTAACGCGTCTGTTATTTCACCCTGCAATAGCATCGCGAATCGAATTCGATCGTGCACGTCCTCATTGATAGAATTCACGTTACCCGCTAAGCGTTTAATCGCGATGGTTTGACGCTGAAATTGTTCCAATTTGAAAGTTGCAGTCTCAAGTGCTTGTTTGTTTTGATTTGTACTGGATTTTCCGGGCTGTGTGTTGTTTCTAAAAGTACTCAGTCCATTAGCTTCGACAGTGTTTTCAATGTATTCTGACGTATGATCATTTGCGATATCCGCAAAGCTCATTATAAACGCGCGCTTTTTCTTCCTCTTCCGTCTTTTTGTCCCTTCGACTTGTCGGTTCCAAAAAACTGATCACTTCTGTAATTAATGGCTCATAAAGGATTGGATGATAATACACTTGTAAGTGATTTTATACCAATGAGATGAATCAAGTGAATACAAGCTCCGAAGCCTCACGATAACTGGAAAAAAACGATAAAGGAGACGCAAATTTGTACGAGAAGAGCTGTGCCGATATGCATTATGAGTACGTACATGCATTAGAAATCACATATGACAATGCACTTGTCGTTGGTGGAGATTATCATCGCGTAACGACTCCGAATGGGACTGCAGCTGAAATCGCACCGAAGACGTACTTATGGTATAAATACTCTTGCCATCAAGACTCGCTCGGTCCGAAAGCGAATATTAGCGCGGACAACTCCTCTACAACCGACTCTGGTCGCAATAGCATTCCTCCAACATCGTTAAAGTCCGAACGACATCCGGCCGATGGCATTACAGCACTTCATGTGGGATCAACCAATCCAATTGCAGCACGGACCTCTGAACGCAATGTTTATTGGGTGAAATTAGAAAAAGCTATTGATCCAATCAACGGTGTCTATCTTTGGTATCGACGTCACTCATTTGCTGAAATCCAGTCATGGTTTAATGAGCTCTCGAAAGCCTCCAAAGAAGATCTCAAAGCACATGACGCCATTTCTGACAAATTGCCCATCAAAGAAATGTACATCTTGCACGACATCAAGCAGTTATCGACCATGCGGCTCCAATTCCTTCCCGTTTTCGAAACGAACGCAAAAAGTCTCGAAAAAGACAAAGTCCTCACCAGCTTCCAGTCCTATTTGTGTTATCATCGAATGAGCGTAGAAGACTGTGATTCATCCAATTGGACACTACAGAGCCAGGAGATTGGAATATGGATCGATATTTATGACCAAATCACTTCCAAATGGAAAATTGGCCAAATTGTTTACAAATCGGCGAATCAAGTTCGAGTCTCTATATCGTCCTGGGGTGCGAAACGCCTGCAGGAAGAAGTCCTGACGCTCTTTCCAGTCACCGGAACAAAGAAACCAATGTACGGCTCCCGTATAACCAATCGAACCGCCAAACTTGGAACCCACACTTTTATACAATTGGCACCAACGTACCCGGCAATGCGAAAACAAGGAAGTGTATGGGATCTTCGTAATGGAATCAGCAGTATCCAATCGACCCAACAGGAAATGGACAATCGTTTCTTTCGTTACTTTCGCGAGATATCATCTCAGGCTGAGAAGCCAAACTCAAAGTTTGAAAGAAATAATTTCGCGACCTCAAAAGTGTACCTGGCAAGAGTGCTACTTCCCTTTGTCGAAAAATCGCTCGTCTCGCAGTATACGAGCGCGGACTTTGTTCCAGCAATGCATCAACTTCATCAACAAGTTGTCCAAAAATGCACACCGCTGCTTCTCCTTCTTTCAACGTACTTTCAATCGAGTAATTCCAATATCCTCAACCTCCAACATTCGGCTCCTGGAAACACTATCGAGACGGAAGCGAACGAACGGATGACAAACCTGAAATCCATCCAACAGCTGCTGTTATGTCTGCTTCGGATTCTCCTCAACGGCTACGAAAGCTGTGCGTATTTTTACTTGAAATATTTGCAAACCGAATCAACCGGAAACTCTGTAAAAAGCTCTCGACATCCAACACGCTCTTCGTATTATATCGCTCTCGTGGATCTATTCCTCCAACATGGTGGTATCCAGCTCCTGCTTCATCGGACGACACAGGAAAGCGTCACGCTCGATGAGATTGCTTTGTACCTCTTGATACTCGAGAATATGAAGCCTCACCTTCAGAAACGCACACAGACCGATGAATCGAGCGTCACCAAGTCTCTGAATCAGTATCGCCACGCGATCTACTGCCGACTCTCGAGACTGAGTGCGCTGGAAATCCGGGACGAGATGGAGCTCGTTCATTACCTCTTGAAAAAGCTGCGAGCTGTTTACGCAGACGACGAATTGCTCCGTGAGGTCTGTGATCCCGACACTCTTACCGACAGAAAGAAGCTGCTGGATGTATTTCGACTCGATGCTGAAGAGCCTCTGAGATTCAAAGCGATACACGAGCTCTTTGAGCTGGAATTAGCCAAACAACTGATATGTTGTCCGTTCTTACAGCAGCGATTGGGCGGATTGAGTTGTCTTACAGAAATGGTCAATACGGTCGCCATGAAGCGAGATTGTTTGGGTCAAAAGCGGCGAAATTTGAGCGTCAAAGCGGCTGTATCGAACGATATTTCTCGATCCAATTCCGAGCAATTGGATTCTTCTACAAGCGTTCGAAATTGCATTCTTGGAGACTGGGTCAGTCACTCTCAGGTCCTGGAAGTAATTCTAGGCGATCCAGTATCCTGTAAGCATTATGGTCTCCGTCAGGATGGCGGGCATCTGGAGATATTAAAGCGAGCCAAGACGCTTTTGGAGACAGTAGCCAGCCTAGATTTGCTCACAGAAGCGCATTTGGTGTTGTTGTGGAGAACAGCGGTCAGACAGCTCCGCACCGATCGTAAATTCCTTCTTGAGATGATTTTATCGGTCGTGGAAAGCGCTGGAAATGCCGATTTGCTGGACATTGTGGCGGTTCTTCTCACCCAAATACCCGTCAACGCGTACGATGACATCACACTCCAGTTCCTTCTTCAGGTAGTCGCTCAAGCATCTCGCCAAACGATCGAGATCGAAGCCGGGCAGAAGCGATCGTTCTCATTGATGCCAGCGCGTTCCAATAAGCTGAAATCCTCAGTCCAAGCGATTCAAAAGGAGCTGGAAACGCTTAATAAAGTCATTTCTTTGAGCTGCTCGCTCCTTTGGAATTGTGTCATGCAACAAGCTCAAGAAACCTCGAGTCAAAAACGTTTTGGAAGGGAATGTCGAGCGGCGTTCGCTTCCGTTTTATGCTTTTTGCATCGATTATGGGCCTCTCCGTCCATGGCAACCTCAGGAACAACAGAGACCGCGGGAAAGGAACAGCAACAGCTCGTGCTCGATTACGTGCTGGAAGCGGTCGCAGGCGTTCGACAGAGTCGTGAGGTACTCCGAGCGTTGGGTCTTCTTCATGGAATTCTGGAAGCGAATTCTACTGATTTAGACGCCTTATTTCACTCTTGGAACGAGAGGGACGCGTCTGTGAAGGTCTCTCATCAGTTGTACGCACTCGTCCTCGCACAAACGTCCAAAACGAACGATGAACAGAGTTTCTCTTCGATTTCTGCGCATTCTTGCGATCTGGAAGCCAATTTCTTGGCGGAATTTCTCACGAAAAAGACCGAGTTCATGGACGCGATTTGGGAAGAACTGGAGCGATTCATGGCAACTGAGGAGTACGTCGATGTGTTCCACACACATCTGTGGTACCTTGGCTATTTCATCCAGAAACTCGGCGTCAAAGACGTCCAATTCCACTCGATCGCTGGTATTTGGGCTCTTGTGCGTCCCAGTGAGAAGCAAGTGTTCCTCTCGTGGCTATATCACATGCTTCCGTGCTCGATCTCATCCGATTTCAACGATACTTTCCTGTCGATCGACACGATTTCCCGATTCTTTCACACTATTAACGCCCAACTTGCAGCCACCGAAGCGGATTCCGCGTGGTTCTCCTTTTCGAGCATTTCGGTGTGCGGATTTTGGGTCTTTGAGCGACTTTTTCGTCTCGTTCACACAAAGCGATTGCGTGGGTCGGAGACAGCGTTTCAAGTGGAAACATTGGACCTTGAAGGTTTGGAATCGCTGTTTTCCATCGCGCAGAATGCTCTCGATCCAAATGTATGCGTTCTGGCGGCAAGGTATTTGATCTATCTTTACACACACACGGGAAGTAAGCTCGTTCGACGCGAAGTGTGGCAAGAGTTTGTGCAGAACTGTATGGATCGATTGGAACGCGCTGCGGAAGCTTTAGATGCCGAGAATCCGCCGGTCCGTCAGGTCCATCGATTGTTGGGAATGCTCGCGACGTTCCTTTGGCATTGTGTCGCCGAGGGAACCGTTCCATCGACCGACTCGAACGCGGAAGAGATTCTCGTTCATGTGCAGACGCAAGAAGGCAGAGAAGCAGCGCCATTGAGGTATCACGTTCGGAAAAGCACGCTAATTGCAAGTCTTCGGGATCGAATTGCGACCGATATGACGCATCCGGGTGATCGTGTACGGCTCGTGAATGCACTTGGAACGACACTGACGGTCGTGGGTCACGATAAATGTACTTTGGAGGCTGCACGCGTGTTCCCCGGAGCTGGAGATCTCGGTAAAAAAAGTGTGGTTCAGGCGATTTTACTGAGAAGAACAGAGTACGACACTGCAGGCCACGTGACTCGACCTCTGGCCCGGGATATTGTCCACGCGAATGCAGGCAAACACGCGCGGAAACCAGTCAATTTGGGTCGTTCGGAGTGGGAGAAAGACGTCTGGGCCGCCAAATCTCACATTCTGAACGCCTCGGCGCGGATGCAATTGCTCTTGGAACTGTTATCGTTCCCGAACGATTCTATCAGCGAACAAGCATTCAAAGTACTGAGTCTATTGCCTCCGTGTCAGACGATGGAGAAGCAGTTGCAAACACTTAATCATTCGCTCGGAATTGATGGAGAAATCGAATTGTTTCCCACACAATTTGACTGGCAGTCGCTTTTGGATGTCACCACGCCGCCATTATTGCTGTATCAGCTCGAAATGGTGGAGACTCTCGATCTCCAGGAACGTGAGACCGATGCGAAGTCAACAATCGAGGACGCTTTCCCCCAACTGGAGACACATGTAGGCGTGCAATTTGCGTCGCAAGGTCAGAGGAACGCATGGACCACCTCGTTCCTCAAGCTGGGTGGAAGGCAGCATCTCGAGACATTTCTCCTCCAAATGGATGCAAAGCGGATTGAGACTGCGAGTGCATTGACGCTATTGTGTATCTCCAAGCTGTCTAAACTTCTCCGGCATTTCGTCTTGGCAGAGGAAGCTTCCATGGACCACACGAGTCGATTCGCGACGCATGTGGCGTCACTGCTTCCAGCATTTCCGACCAGCGAGACAGAGGAGACGCAAAGACCCGAGCGTATCATCTCCTCGCCGATGGAACAAGCGCTTTTGTCCGCTGTACCCAAATTGAAAGACACTGACGATGTGTACTCGGAGCCTTTAGGCGTATTCGCGACGCTACGGATGATGTCGTTATTGGCGGCGTATCTAAAGCACATTACCGAAGTACCGATGGACACGGTGCTGGAGCTTCTTTTCCATTCAAAACGCGAACCCGTACGGACACACGCCGCGAGACTCATTTTGTCCGTGTCTTTGGATCATCGGGACGCTCTCTACGGGCACAAAATGCTCACAATCCTCAGCGAATACGACCGGAATGTCCACCATCGTGAGTACTACACCGTGTACGCGTTACTGATCGCGAACGCTTCCAATCTGAAGGAATTCCCATTCCTTCCAGCGTGTGAGCGCTTGTTTTCCCGGCTGAAAGATATGGAAATCCCTTCTTTGACGTGTGAGGCTGCAGATAACTCGAACGACGCAATGCTGGAGGCGCTGTTACACACGATTCTGGTAGTGTATCGCCACATTCCGCCCATTTTGGCGGGTCGTTGGGATGTTCCATACCGCGGACGAAGTCTCCGCGAGGTCGTCTCAACCACGTTGGACGCTCAGGGTGCCATTCAAGAGCTCTTCCACCAATGTTTGTTCTCATTTTCAGGCAATATGTCGACCCAACCGAAATGTCGGACCGATGTCACTCGCGAAATGGCATTCGATCTGTTGCTGGAAATGTGTTTGGAAAATACGTCCGGTTTACAGCGCGTGTTATCGTGTCTGAATGCCCAACACGCGCTAGGAAGCACCAATACCCGATCCAGAAGGAAGAAGGCGGACGCCAAGCCCGAGCATCCTCACGGTCGCTTTGTGGGTCTCAAGAATTCAGGGTGCACATGCTACCTGAACGCAAGCATGCAAGCCTTCTTCATGATGCCACGCTTCAGGAAAGCAGTTTTGTGTTTGGAAAGTAGCGAGAAAGGCTCCAAACGACTCGTCTTTGAGCTCCAGTCGCTGTTTGCGCACTTGGAAGCGCTTGCTAAGCCGTATTTTAGCCCGAAAGCGTTCATCGGCGCATTGCATTCGTGGGAGGGCGATACGATCGACGTGATGGAGCAGCAAGATGCCAGCGAGTTTCTGACGCTTTTTTTCCAGCAAATGGAAGCGGAAATGAATGGATCGGTTCATGGAAACACGGGCAGAAATGGAATGGAAGGTCGATTGCTGGAACGATTCTTTGGGGGAATGTATAGCAATGAATTGGTGGCCCAAGGGAATCGGTACAGCGAGCGTTTGGAGCCTTTCCACTTTTTATCAGTTCCCGTTCGAGACCGAAAGACGCTCACTGAAGCATTAACGAGTCTCTTTGAAGGCGATGTGGTCGAGTACACGTGGGAAGGAAGGGACGATCACGTGACGCTCGACACTGTCAAACGCCTTTCGATCTGTCGGCTACCAGAGATCCTCATCATCCATCTGAAGCGGTTCGAATACGATTTGGAGCGCGGAATGCGGATCAAAGTGCACGATCGACTGGAATTCCCGATGATTCTAGACATGTTTCCATTCACAAAACACGCACAAAACGCCCAGCGGACGACTTTGGACGCCTGTGGGGCTTTGGAGTATGAGTTTTTAGGCACTGTGGTGCACATGGGAACTGCGCATTCCGGGCATTATTACTCCATTCTCCGCGAGGAATCGGGTGAATGGTACGAGTTCAACGACACAATGGTGACTCCCTTTGATGCGTCTCGGATCCCAAGCGAGTGTTTTGGCAATTCAGATAGTCAAAGTATCAAGAAACGAAGCAGTTTTATGCTCTTTTACACGCGAATACCCGGTCGAGTGGCCTCTGAGACGCCAACTTTCAGGAAGAGGATGGGCGTTGTTGCGTATGTTGCGCTGTTTTGCGTTCGATTGCGTCGAAAAGCATGGTCCAATTTGGAATATCTGCGTCAAATGAGCTCAAAATCGCTTCCTTTGAAGATATCGCAACAGATTCAAGCTGAAAATGAGCTCTTTTGGCTGAAAAAATACATTTGGGATACCAAATATCTCCAATTTACATTCCGTCTGCTACGGAATTGTCTCATGGACACCAGCGGTTCGCCTGTGACTGACGAAATGCTTCAGAATGAGACGCAAACGCTTCGATTTGAGCCCGTGGAAGCGCGATTTCTAGCGCTTCAAGTTGCGACGAAGTTTGTATTTGGAACATTACATCAAAGTGGAGACGTGACGTTGATGCTGGGGTGGCGGCCGCTGTTAAAGGCGCTCTATTACGAGGAAAGTGAAGGCTGTGAGTGGTTTCTGAACGCTCTATTCGAGCACAATCGTCTCATTTTGGAGCTTTTAATTGCCCATGCAGACATTCAAATCCGTGACCTTATGTTTGTGGCGCTAAGAGAAGCGATCATGACAGCCACTCAAGCTATTCCGTCTACGGATCCAGGTTCGAAGAGCTCCGTTTCTTACGGAATCGCGTTGTATCAGAATGGAGGCGAGCAACCTCAGCCCGAACGAGACGGAAACCTTCAGCTTCCATTGTCCTTTGAGTTTGTGTACGCGTTACTGAAGCTGATGCCGTGGCTTCTGACCGTTCCCGTGGACCACCATCGACAATACCTGAAACTCTTGCACCACTTCATCTCTGCTGGAAGGAATGAGTGCAAGTTTCTGATCGTCAACAACGGAATTGGCGCGATTATCTCCCTGTTGTGTGGTGGATCGCATGCGCACGCGCTTCTTGCATCGGAATTTGAGCAAAGTAAGATACGTCATGTGTCTAAAAGCCTGGAACTGAGCGAAATTCTGCTCAAGCTGTTGTCACTATTACTTCGATGTTGTGAGCCTCCGGTGATGGACGCGAGTGTTCGAACGTTACCGCCAAATCTCGCCCAGGATCACTTTCAAGTTCCCTCGTCTGACCGAGATATTCTTCTCCAAACGAACCGCTGGTATGTGCTGTTGATTCAACGCGCGAGTCAATTCAGCCGAGAGACCAAATCGCTGGAGCAGATTGTGATGCATTTGTGCTGGGAAAGCCGTCAGATGACCTCGCGCTTTATGGAGCGCATCATGAACGGCATTGAGACGCAGGATGATCAAGATATCAAGCCGTATTTCCGGACATTGAACTCGATTTTTAGAGTGAGAGATTCGATCGCTGGCGAACGGATTCAAGACGGGATGACCAGGTTGATCGCTGTGTTGGCATCTCAACAGCGGTATTATCGTGCGACCGAGGTCGCGATCGATATGCTCACACGACTGGCAAAAAGACATCCTCGTGTTCTGAAATGGCTGCGGGAGAATCGAACGAGCTGTTTGTGGATGACGAAATGGCTGCATGGACATCGTGGAGCTAATGGATATCTACAGCAGCATCAGACGATACTGGTCAAGCCGAATAGCACGTCTCCGTGGAGCACTGTGAGTGTCAGTAATCGAGGTCTGGTGAGGAGTGTGGAACGAGCCATTTCAAGGCTATTACCGCGTTTGGAAGGGGTTCTTGACCCCGAGATGCGGGTGGAGTACTTTTACGACAGCGATGATAATCCTGAAAGGCTTGTCGGTAAACGTGTTCGGGTGAAATGGGCCAAAGACAAGTGGTATGAAGGTCGAGTGGATCGATTCAATGAGGGAACGTATGAGCACTTTATCGTGTACGACGACGGTGACAAGCGGAATTATCGAATGTCCGACAAGGTGTTTTATATTGTGGATAATGAGAAGAGCCTAGTTTCATCGATATCTCCATCGCCGCCGTGAGTAGAGGTCGAGTTGTATAGTTGTCATTATCACTCGGAATTTGTATGGAACGTACTGTCTTATGTTCAACATTTATATTATATTTTATATTTTACGATAGTTTACAATTAATTGCAATATATTGCAAGAAGAAAAATTGCACTTTGTTTTACAAATTTAGAATGAAACTGAAGCAATTTTTAGTCTTTGGAGACATCGGCGCATCGATTCAGAATGGAACGCCTCTATGTGCCCAAATGTGCGACCAATATGGAAAATCGGCTGGCCGCCTTGCGTCACGATCAAGAGATTGACGGGCTGCGAACGCATCTGATCAAGTACAACCTCTTTCCACACCATAGAGATCCTCAGAACTCTCCTATTCGTATTGAAGAGCTCAAGGAATTGGTAAAGCATTGGAAGTTACATCGCCAGCGAGGATTCTGGCGGGATCATCCCGAGAAAGAAGATCTCGTTCGTGCTCTGCTGCAACATATAAAGCATGAGACTTTGAATAAGAAACGTCGACAGGAAGCGCATGCAAAGTACCGAGCAAAGATGGTTTCACTAACGGGAAACGGCGTTTCTGGATCTCCAGCTGGAGCTGATGTATCGAAACTCTCCATTCCGCAAGTGATCGAGAGCAAGAAAGATAAACCTGATCTATCCTTGGTTTTTGGTGAACTTCACAAAGAACAAGCAAACCAGAATTCGAACAAACGGTTCGGAGGAAAGGCAGACTTATTTTATCAGCGTGGTACCTACGACGAAGGAATGCTTTACCTATCTCGCATTGACCGGATTAAATGGATGTCCGATCTTGGGAATTTGCATGATCGGGATCAAGCCTTTGGAAGTACCACGGAGCTGCTTGACATTGATACTTACCCAGCCGATGAGGGTGTTACAGATAAAGGCATAAAAGTCGAGAGGGACAAGGGAACTTCCAAAGTGCTGCTTGGAAGCGTTAGTTGCCCAACGCTTTTGCCGGTGTCTTTAATGAAAGCAGCGGGACTCACAAGTCAACAAATAGGGAGTCTCTCCAAGGAACTCAAAAAAAAGTGCGTGCAAGGCTTACACAGCTTGTCTTGTATTGATGGCGCAGAGGGTCAATTACTTCGCGAAAATGCATTATCGACTTTGATGATCTTGTCAAAAGTCGAGGATCCTTTCATCCGCTTGTACACGGCGGCGACCTTATACAATATGACTTGCACGCGGAACAAGGAGGTTTACACAAAGCTCGTCGACGAAGGCGTTGTGGCGACGATTGTCGAGCTATCCCACATCGTCACGCAACAATATCCACTTCTTAGTAAAACGCTCTGTGCGAGAATGCTTTTACGTCTCACAACAAATGAATCGTACCATGCTCGTGTCGTTCTTGACGGAGGAGCAGTGATTCTGTCGCAAATGATGACAATGTCCACCAATTCGGACGACGTACGTCAAGTTTGCCTGAATGCTCTAATCAATTTGGCCGAGGTTCCTCGTGCAGTTTCGTGTGACAGCATTATATCGACCTTGGCTTTGCTCTTGAAAGGTAGGAACGAAGCACTTGGTACAGATGAGACTTTGCCACTGGATGAGACCCGAGAACTGAATCTAGCACAAGGTCTCCTCAACCTATCAATGATTGTAACAACACGGTCCGCAATCATCGAAGATGGTGCCATGACATCGATTTCATCCCTTATTGATTCGGAAAACCCGCAGATACGATATATCATGAGCTGCGTATTGCGCAACCTGGCAGCATTTTCAGGGAATCAAGAAGTCATGATGAAACAAGGAGCGCTTTCGCTAGTGAAAAAGTTGTTATACTTCTCCAGGTCTCATGAAAACGATGTTGAATGCGGTGGTACCACAGAGGGCGGCCTTAGTGAGTTTGATCAGGCTTCCAGGTCCAATTTAAACAATCAAATCTGCAGGAATTGCATATCAGTCATAGCGTACTTTTGTGGCAATGATCGACTAAAGACGCGTCTCACGGAGTCAGACTGGGTCCTCAAGTACATCATCGCTGTTTTGAATCAAATTGATCGGAAGGATACAGAGTACTTTGAGAAATTTCATGAAAACGAGAAGAATTGTTTCATTTGTCTTGCCAATTTAGCTATGGAGGATCGTTGTAGAGTTCCTGTTTTACATGCAGGCAGCGTGTCCATATTACTCCGCTCGCTACAGTCAACCGATCAGTGTGACACACTAGAGCAGCAAGAAGCAATGCTTCTCTTGAAACTGGATTGTGTCGTTGCATTAAGTCAGTTGATGCTGAATGCGAAGAATTTCCATCAGATTGTACAAGAAGGTGTTATTCCGACCTTCTTCTCGTTGATCTGTAAGCAGTCATCGTCACGTACTGATATGGAAATTCAGTGCGCCTGTATCCATGCAATGCTTCTGATTGCCAGAGATGCTGTGCTGAAAGTGCAACTCATTAAAGTGGGACAAAAGAACGATGGAATGGATAAAGTTGGATCATTCCGTGAGACAGTGGGACAAACTTTTGAAACTGTTTCAACGATGCTTACTTTTGCTTTACGGAATATCGAGAACGTTGCGCTATGTGGCAACTGTCTTGAATTCTTTTATGAGCTGTCGACGCAACCGGACAACCTTCCCGTTTTATACAATGAGCATGTCGAGCTGTTTCTCGTCAACGTCTTGAGACAAATGGGGAATACCAAAGTGATTGGGACGTATTCCATGTGGCTCCTGAGCCTAAGGACTCTATCGAATTTCGCTACGGACACAGGAAAGAGTCACCAACTGCTAGAGCAGGATATCGTCGAGGTACTCTACCATGTTCTGAAACTTGCAACAAAAGACACTCGCAAACGAGGAACGGAGGAAAACGTTTTGGTCGAAGACTTTTATCTCATGTCCGTCAAATTACTGCATCAGCTGCAGCCAATAATGCTTGGAGATTCTAGAGACAAAGAAGCAGGAGCTCGGTCGGATGGACCCTCTCTTGCTTGCTTGGCTGCTTCGGTCGTACTGATAGCAAGTCGTGTGGCTAAGAAAGCATCTCATCACGCAGAGGAGGAACGTGACCTACGGAACGACGCGACGATACATTGCGCTCTCACTCTTGCGAGGCTTTGTGTCACGGAGCAAGGTCTCCGTACCTGTGTGGCCTGCTCCAGCATTCTGGCTACTTTGAACTCTATTCTTCGATCTGGGCTTCCAGCCGCTCAGCTTTATGGTGCAATCTGCATCTGCAACCTTGCTGGTGCACTAGCGACCGAAAGTGAGAAAGATATCTGGCTGTCCGATACGATTGAAGATTTCACCGTGTTGATTCTCTTACGCGTCAATGGCAGTCCCATCAAGCAAGTTGGGGCCAAAGCACTATTCAATCTACTCGCAAACGAGTCGAGGCACAATGAGATGATTCGACGTGGCGTCTTCTTTTCGCTATTCAAGCTTTCTACGAGTCAAAGCAGCTCTGATATACGGCAACTGAGTCTACGTGCTTTGTACAATCTGACACTTCCAGCTTGCACGGAAGGGAGAGAAATCGTTGCCACATTACTCGTAGAGATGGAAATGATAAAATCCTTGGCGGCTATGATGCAAAACTGCCAGCTTACGGACTCTGATAGACGTCAGTTTTGCGGAATACTTCGGAACTTTGCGTCCTGGCCAGGCTTTTCCATGCGTATAGCTCACGATGGCATACTTTTGCTCCTGCAGAGTCTATCGGAAATCCGGGATGTCGTAGGTGCTTCTTACATTGCGAATGCATACTACAATATCGCTAAATCTCACATGGAGCACTCCATAGACCTCATGTCTCTTCTCCTCCGGAAAACCAATGCACTCGTGCCAACTCTTGTCAAACTACTGCTGATGGGCGATTCCCTTACACGACAATACGCTGCCAAGACAATTGCACATCTAAGCGGATATGCCTCCGCGCTATCTATAATGACGAAATGCGAAGTCCAGGGAAATGACCTTACGTTGGTAAGCATCTGTGAGATCCTCAACCTCACTTTGCAGCATTCAAAGGCCTGTTGTGTGGGCACCGCTGGAGCCTGCGTGTTTGCACTACGGAATCTACTTACATTCTCATCATTGAATCAGCAGCGATTTATTGAATGTGGAGGCGTTCCCACGCTAGCGGACTTGCTAACTCTTCCTGCAATGGTATACAAAGTCGACACATTGCGTGTAGCAGCCGAATTGGTTTGTGATCTTGCTCAGATGGACGCTACCGAAGTCGAAACGATACAAGAACGACTTGTGAACGACGGTATCATCCGCATCCTCTACTCTGTAGCTCAAAGTGCCACACGGGTCGAATTAGGCTCAGAAGGAGGCGAGGTGTTGTCGAGTAGTATCCTTCTACGCATTATCTATGCAATGGCGAAACTGAGTGAGAGCGAAACCTGCCAGGTAGCGATGCTTCGAGACAATGTCCTCAATACGATTGTATCCCTAGCGACAACGGAAGGAACCACGTCGCCATTTGAAGATGTATTGGACCTCAAAGGAGAAGCCTTCGCACTGTATTGTTCCATCTTATCTCGTAATCTCTCTCGACCGAGCAGGGACGCACAAAGTGGCACAGGTTTCTCCGAGACTCGGGAGATATGCTTCTCAGCCCAGCCGATGTTTGTCAGACTGCTTTTGACTCTGTCACACTCGTCAAGCCTCGAGACCCAGGAACATGTCGTCATAGCGCTATACAACCTCTGTGACATCCCCGAATATCACCTTCAGATTTTGAAGCTCCATGGAGTCAAAGACCTTCTTCGTCTCGGCACAACTCCGCCTTTAAGCTTGCTGAAGCGTCATGCTTGCTCCTTGACCCTCCAGCGGCTTTTCACTCGGGACAATTGCGAGAAAGACTCTTATTCTGTCCTGCAGGAAGGAATCGTCACAGCCATTTCGGCTCTGGGGGACACGCATCAACACATCCAGCAACTCGGGTCAATAGAGATCGCCTTACATCAGGTCGTATCTCCTCAGGCTCAAGAAGCCTCAGAAACAAATGAGCATCCAAAGCTTTTACCTTACACAGAAGGCGTGCTTCTGCAGCCCGCAGATCCTCCGGACTGGACTCCAATGGTCATAGAGGCCGCTACCCTGCACACAGTACCTAAGATCGAGCCGATTCTGGAGGTCTCTCGAGACTCTGCAGAGAATATTGACCGAAAGCTCGGGCCTTTGGCCATCAGCGCCTCGGGCAATGGACACAATCGCGATAAAAGTCGGTCGATCGCAGGGACAGATGACTCGATGGGAATCTGCCCCCGAGCTCTAAAGCCTGACAATGTCACCGGAGCGTACAGGCTCTTGGGAGACGACGATATGAGAAAAGCTCTTCTGGACAATTTTTCGAGCACATCACCGACACATTCACAGATCTATTCGGCAGCTTCACGTCAGCCGCTTACGGAAGATACAAAGACGAGAAAAGCGCTTCCCAAACTTGAGAAAATGAGTTTGAGCGGTGGTAAAGAGCGATCCTCAGCAGACTTTCGCGAAAAAATACCGAAATTGGCGTCTCGAACCAAAAATTGAGTCGAATGCATTCGAGTTTTTACGGAGGGTCTTTGATTACTTGAGCACGCGATTCTTGTATTCCACGATGGAGCCTTCGAATCGAGCAACTTGACGGTTCTCCACGACCCACAGCTCCTGACAGACGCTATTCACGAAATGCTGGTCATGAGATACGATCAGAACACCTCCTTTGTACTCGCGTAAAGCGTCAATCAGTGCGTCAATCGTCTCCATATCCAAGTGATTTGTTGGCTCATCCAAGACGACAAGATGCGGTAGTCTCCATGTCATTATAGCGAAACCCACACGCGATTTCTGTCCTCCTGAAAGTGTTCGTGTCGCCTTCATTGCCAAATCGCCAGAGAGATTGAAGCGACCCAAATGAGCGCGAAATTCGTCATTTTCATGACCAGGATACAATTTCCTCATGTTTTCGACCGCAGATTTCGCGAGATCCAATGAGTCGATATGATGCTGAGTAAACGTTGAGATTCGCAGACGCGGATTGAGCGTGACAGATCCACTCGTAGGCTGCAGTTTACCTAGGATAATGTTGATAAATGTGGATTTCCCTGAGCCATTCACACCCAAAATTCCAATTCGACTCGAGAGATCGATTCCCATGTGCACATTATCAAAAAGAAGCGGAGATTCCACATTGTATCGAAAGGAGATACCATCCACAGCGACCACAGGACGACCCAGTGGCTCGGGAGGAGGAAAGTGCATGCGGAAAGCTCGAGCGTCCTCGGGTTCTTCGATCAGTTCCGTACGCAAAATCTTATCGAGAGCTTTGACTCGCGATTGCACCAGCGGCGCCTTCTTCGCATTAGCACGAAATCGATCGATAAAATCTTGCATGTGCTTGATCTTCATCTGTTGAGCTTCAAAGGCTTTTCGTTGTTGCCGGAGATTCTCCTTCATTGTCCGCTCAAAAGTGTTGTAATCGCCTTTATAATACGTGAGCTTTTGACTGGCGAGATGAATGATATCCGTGCAAATCGCATTGAGAAACTTTCGATCGTGTGAGACCACAATCATCGTTTTGTCGTACTTTTCAAGGTAGTGTTCTAGCCAGATAACTGCCTCGAGATCCAAATGGTTTGTTGGTTCATCCAGTAATAAAAGATCGGGAGACATGAATAAAGCCCCAGCTAATGCTGTACGCATTCTCCATCCTCCAGAAAGCGCACAAGCTGGTCCTTGTAGAACCGAATCGGAGAACTGAAGTCCTTTCAAAATATTTCTTGCGCGTGTTTCCGCAGTGTCCGCCTCGATTTCGACCAAGCGATCATAAATCTGCTTGAGTCGGGTACTCGCATCTTTCGATTGATTTCCAGTAGCCAAAAGCTCTTGTTCCTCCTTCAGCAAAACATGACGCTCATAATCTGCTTCCAGCACGACTTCAATCACACTTTTACGCTCATGACTCAATTTCGATGCAGACTCTTGCTCCACATGTTGGATCCTCACATGTCTTGGGAAGTTCTCAATCTCATAATGCGAAATGAATCGCAAAAGCGTCGTTTTCCCGGCTCCGTTCTTCCCAATAAGCCCGTATCGTCTACCTGAAGACAGCTTTAATGCCGCATCCGCAAGCAGCGTCTTTCCTTTGAAATTGATGGTCAATTGGTGCACGTGGATGTCCTTTTCACCAGTGTCTTTGCTGAGATCCGGTAGAACGCGAGTATTCTCCCAATCCGCGTCTTCCTGAGCCAAAAGCTGTTCTTTTTCTTCAGTGATTTTGTCTATTTTCTGCTGCTTTCTCACTTGTCGAGCGGATTGCGTTGAGAGCTGTGACTCCATTTCGGCGTTTGTAGTCTTTCGGATACGATCAAATCCCCACATTCGGTCCATCAGCGCTGTTGTCTCCTGCATCCCGCGCTCGTGACGCGCGCTTTCCTCTATCGATTCCGCATTTTCTAATGTTCGAATTTCAGGAGATGGGATGGTGTTGTGTGATTGGACAAAATCAGCTTCGACTAATTTTTGGAGGAGGCGTTGAAATAATTGAAGAGATTGATCTTCATTGGCTGATAATGGATTCGATTCTGCGATGAACGGTAGTAGTAATGGCTCAAAGACTTTATATAAATGAGCGCGTTGGTCGTTTGATGAGAGTTGATTGTAGTGGGTAGAAATGAGGATCTCTTCGACTTGTTCCGTGACGATGGATGTGATATACGCTAGCACGCATTCTTCCAATTCGCATAACGTTTCCTCCACAATTTGTCCTATGACATTCTTCATCACACCAGTGACCGACTGATATTGAACCGCGGTTCGAACCGGGCCGTGAAACGTCTCTGCGGAAAGCAAAAAGCATAAAAAATGCTGCGATTATTGCGCCTTTCAAGCGCTCGTGCGATAAATAAACGGAATTATGTGAAAGCGTTTCATGCGGGATCGTCATCCCCAGCGATTTTCGCCCAGGTACGCTATTCTCTTCAAGTGTGGGAGACGCTATGTACTGAGCTAAGCAGCATCGAGATACCCGTGATAACACGAAGGAGTCCTCTTTTGATTTCACGACGGAAAATTACACCAAAGTTCACGCGATTTTGGACCGGTACCCCGAGAATTTCAAAGCGTCTGCTATCATCCCTTTGTTGGATTTAGCGCAGCGACAGCATGGAGGATGGCTACCGCTAGCCGCAATGAACAAAGTGGCTAGAATTGTTGATGTCAAGCCGATACAAGTGTATGAAGTCGCGACATTCTACACAATGTTTAATCGGTACAGCATATTGTTCACTCCGTTGCATGGAATTGACGTGTTTTATAGGGAAAAAGTTGGCAAGTTTTTTATTCAGTTGTGTGGCACAACACCATGTATGATATGTGGCTCAGAAGAGATCAAGCATACGATTGAAGAGCATTTAGGGATCAAAGAAGGAGGTGTGTATCGACAAAGGTTTAGGGTAGCCATCTTGACATGGTGTCGTAGAGACGACCAAGGACGGTATGTTCACATTACGCGAGGTCGAATGCTTGGGGGCGTGCGCCAACGCGCCCATGGTCCAAATCAATGACGATTTTTACGTAAGGACATTACATTAGGATTGATTATATCCAGAATTAAAGTGTGTACTCCATTTAGGAAAATCTGACACCGGAAACCACGAAAGAGCTGTTGGAAGCATGCAAATGCGGTCAACCACCAAAAATGAGCAAGTGGGGAAGCCTTCCACTGAATGGACAACTTTCTTGTGAAGGTCCACAAGGCAAAACATCGCT
This sequence comes from Albugo laibachii, assembly GCA_902706625.1. Classification (NCBI taxonomy): domain Eukaryota; phylum Oomycota; class Peronosporomycetes; order Albuginales; family Albuginaceae; genus Albugo; species Albugo laibachii. The sequence continues at coordinate 18,867 of CACSLJ010000064.1, forward strand.
TTTATGGGACAAACACCCGCCTCCAGGCTTCCGAATGCGGCCCGATAGTGAACTACAACCTAAAGTGGATCCCAAGAAAATCAAAGAGGAAATGCTTTATTAAAGAATATAAATAAACAGAGATGTTGAAGTTGCCTTTTGCACAAACTTCAACTTCAACTTCAACTTCACCTTCACTCTTCACGCCATTTCCGCCTCATTCGTCAAATTTCCAGCTTCTGCGCCGTCAGTCATTACTTTTGCCTATATAATTCACTCTTCCTTCTGCCCACTGGAAATCAGCCGCTTGTAAATCCCATTACGATAGATAAGCTCTTCATGTGTGCCTTCTTCCGCAATACGTCCGCCACTCACAACGCAAATTTTATCAGCTTTTCGTATCGTGGATAATCGATGCGCAATGATTAACGTGGTTCTCTTGCGCATTGTCACTATGGTATCCAACGCTTCCTGCACAACCTTTTCACTTTGGTAATCCAACGCGCTCGTTGCTTCATCGAGAAGCAGAATTTTTGGGCCTTTGAGAATGGCTCGGGCGATCGCAATTCGCTGTTTTTGGCCACCGGATAATTGCTCACCTTTCATACCAACTTGTGTGTGATATCCGTCCGGGAAATTCATGATGAAATCGTGAGCGTTCGCCATACGAGCAGCCTCAATGACTTGAGTCTGATCGACTTTTTGATCCATTGGAAGTCCATACAAAAGATTCTCAGTGATGCTACCCACAAATAGCGTCGGCTCTTGCCCAACCAAACCGAATTGAGACCGAAGCCAATGCAATTGGAGCTGTTTTATATCGACTCCATCCAGAGAGATCGTACCGGAAAGAGGATCATAAAATCGTTCCAAAAGCGCGATTATCGTGCTCTTTCCACCGCCACTTGGACCACAAAATGCAACAGTTTGACCCGCAGGAATACTCAATGAATACTTGGAGAGAATCATTCGGTCTGGACGCGTCGGATAACTAAAGTAAACGCGTTTGAAATCGAGTCGGCCTTGTACTTGTTCCAGCTGGAGACCTTTGGATGAAAATGAATCGATCGGTACCTCACGTTCTACCAGCTGGAAAATAGAAGCAGCAGCAGCTTTCTCGGAATCCGTGTCAGCAAAATAGCTCATTGCTGGCCCGATACTCTGCGCTGACATCATGATACACATGAGTGTGCGCATGAGCTCCTCGAAGTTGATGTGACCGTGTTTGATGAGCTGTCCTCCTGTCCAGAAGACCAGCGAATACGCTGCAAAGGTGATGAACGAAGAGAAACCCAATGCCAATCCATTTACATGAGCTTGGCGACTGGCTGTGGGCTCTGTAAGACCCAGCAAACGACGGTATTCTTTACAAATGGTGTGTTCCAAACCGAGTGAGACCACCGTCCGTATATTACTGAGCGCTTGGGCAGCATATGCACCCGACTCGGCCATATCGTCACCCTGGACCCCACTGCTGATGTGTTGCGTTCGACAGTATTGGCCGAGGATCAAAAGTGGAAATATTGCGAGCATTACAAATGACAACATCCAACTTCCAAGCACAAATGAGATAATTAGCGCTAAAACACACGTGAAAGCCGCTTGAACCAGTCGACCTTGAGAATCACCGAAAAGAAGCGCTACTTTGGTCGCATGACTTGCGAGTTGAGTGGACAAAGCCCCAGCCGCATGCTCGGTTTGGTCAAAGAATGCGATATTTTGGCGACAAAGCGCTCGAAAATGCATGTCACGAAGACGCGTTGTGAGTTTCTCGGCCATGAATTTGAAGCAGAATTGCTGGATCGCTGTAGCAATCATCAACACAACTGATCCACCAATGTAAATTGCAGCATACATCCGCACGTCTCGATACAATTGAGAAAGAGTATCAACATCCATCGATACCACATAAGCAGCATACTTTTCAGTCATTGTGGTGATCACGCCGGAGAGTAGAAGAGAGCTTCCTGGAAAGCTAAAGCCACAAATCGCTGAAGATACTATCCCAACAATGAAATACCTCGATTCGGGTCGGCATAATCGCGTCAACTTCATCCATTCGAAGCGAGCTGTGTCGAACTGTTGGCCAACGGAATCGCTTTTCTCATACTCGCTACTCGAGGTCTCTGCGTCCGTTTGAGTTGATGGTAATGGGCTGGCGGGTTGGATCTGCTCAGATTTTGAAGACTCGGACGAGGAATCCTCTTGTGTCATGTAAAGTCGACGATAAACGCCTTGGGGATTCGACATTAGGACATTATGTGGACCTTCTTCTACCACCGACCCACCCGCAAGAACCACAATTTTATCTGCATGACGAACCGTAGTCAATCGATGAGCGATCACAATGGTCGTCATCGTAATCTGCTGTACCAACTTCACCAAAGCCGCTTGTACCGATCGCTCACTTTCATTATCCAACGCGCTGGTTGCTTCATCCAAAATGAGAATTTTTGGCTCACGAACGAGTGCTCTGGCAATGGCGATACGTTGTTTTTGTCCTCCAGAAAGAGATATTCCTTTCTCGCCCACAAGCGTCTCATACTGCTGAGGAAGAGACATAATGAATTCATGCGCGCTTGCGAGTTTGGCTGCAATTTCCACTTGTTCTTGGGTACAATATTGCGAAGAAGCTTTACTTCCCAGCGCGATATTCTCGAAAATGGTCGTCGCGAATAGCACGGGCTCCTGTGATACCAATCCAATTTGAGATCGAAGCCATTTCACATTGAGCGTCTGAATATCATTTTCATCGAGTGAGATAACACCAGAATTTGGACGATAAAAGCGTTCCAAAAGTGATACAAGCGTGCTCTTCCCGCCACCACTCGCGCCAACAAAAGCTACCGTCTGTCCACTTTCAATATCGACGCTGTATTGCTTCATGATGTTCACTTGTGGTCGGCTTGGATAGCTAAAGTCAACTTCTTGGACTCTGATTTCGCCATCGCATCGACTTGGAACCAATCCGTGCGCTTTGGACGCATCGATACTCGACGAAGTCGCGAGGATCTCATATATGGCGATGGCTGCACCTTTGGCTTGCGTCACAGCTGAAATATTTGGCGAAATTTGCGCCATGGAAAGACTTCCGATGAGAATTCCATAGAAAGCTTGAAAGACGCTCCCGGGCGAACTTTTCGCATTCGATACTTTCCATCCGCCATACCACAAACCAGCAGCATACATGAGCCACATACTGCAGTAAAAGACACCAAATACAAAGGAAGAGAAGCGTCCGACCTGTATGTTATCTCTCTCAGCAATACGAATTTTATCATAGAAATTACTCATTGCTCGAGTGTGTCCGTTGTTCGATACAACTGTCCGCATGGAACTCAATGTTTCTTCCGCAATAGCACCAGCTTCCGCGTATACTTTTTGACATCGTTCACTCCTCGCACGAAGCAGTTTTATGAGTGATCCAAGCGAAAGACCAATGCAAGGAAGCACACACGCCATCACCAATGAGATATCCCAGCCTTTGATGAAGCCAATGGTATATCCTGCGATAAACTGTGCTGTGAATCGAATGGAATCACCAAGTTTCTGACCCATTCCATCCTGAATTTTGACGGTATCACCAACAAGTCGACTGGAAAGCTGTAATGCATCATGTTCATCGTACCACTGGATCTCCAGATGAAGAAGATGATCAAGTACGTGTTGACGCAAGCGTTTTATTTGGCGCTTTGAAGTGGTTTGGAATGCAAGATACGAGGCGTAATCGGTGAGGAATAACAGAATCGCAACACCGAAAAACAACAGTGAATTTGTATTGATTTTATATTGGCGATATGGTTGGAAGCTTGAGATTGCCTCTCCGAATATAAGCGCCATACATGGGAATAAAGCGCCATTGACACATGTGAGAAGAATTCCAACAAGGAGAAGAATTTGGTCGTGAATGGTGGCATATCGATACAGATCGCGAAAGGCAAAGGAAGGCGGAATTCTACTTTCCAATGTCTTGGAGAAAGCAGACTCTAAAGTCTCATTGGGCGTCGGGAGGCTTTTCGGTGGCATTTTGACTGGATATTCGCCCATGGGACGAGCTATTTTGAAAGAGTGGGCGACATTTGATGGATACTTTCACTTTATAGAAAGATTTCCGATGTGGAGAGATCATTAACGAATTGCTATGGAAGCGGGTAGAAATGTAATTATTGTTTTTTGGTTATGTTGATCGTAACCGGGATACACGAGTACCCATGTGAAATGTAGGTCGGGTACATGACGCGTCTTTACGATCGATCGTTTAGAGGGAGGGTACATGACGTAACCTCTGAGTTATCATTTGGTTACGACGACGAAAGTACTCGTAGAATGAGCTCTTTGCTTGATTTTCCAACAGTTCAGCGTCGACGACCGATCAAGTATCGCCCATCGACTCGAATATGTCGGGCAGCTTTGCACACAAGTGAGAGAATTGGCGACGCAAACTCTAATCCAAAGACAATTCGCTATCAGACTCGACCATCACTCCGATCCTCTTTACAGTTGAGGAATGAATGTAGCTCTCGAAAAGTACGATTTCAAGAAGCGGAAGCGGCGCGTTTTGGGTATGCGATTTTGTCGTATGAAGATTTGTTGTGTCTGATTGCGGGTTTCGCGGCGGAGAAACCGCGCACTCCGATACGAATACCCTTCCATGGAGATAGGCGGGAGCAACTACAGTCAGAAACACATTCTCCATGTCTTCAGCTGGCGGAATTCTTTTGGCGCTCAGCGCAACAACTTGGATATCGTACTTTAGAGGAGACATGGCATTCTAGTTTTCGTACTTGTACGAAATTCACGGTACTTGATGTGAAGCGATGGCGACGTCTCGCGCACACGGATTGGACGATACTGGATACTCAAGTGGCCGATTCGGAGACACGTACAAATGTCTATGAGAAAGTATCGAATTGGTTTCAGCGTCGATGGATGGATGAGAAAGCGATGGCCAAAGTCTCCAATCATGAAGATCTGAGCCAATTAGTTTCCATAGTGAACAGCTGCATCTATCTCGGTACTTTCCAGTTTCGGCAGCGCGATATTGTACAATTATGTAATTTTGATATAGATTATCTGAGATGATGGGCTCTTATATTAAGCAAGTCTATAAAAAGTAATACAGCATACAAGGTCTCTGAGAAGCAATTCTATACCATCGTTAGAAGGTGACGAGCTAGTATTCAGATAATTATACTTGATCTTAGTAGGAAGTCGCACAAGACATTGCACCGTATACCAATTCCAACCAATCAAACCATCCAAGTGAATAGCGCGGTGCCTCCGACAATTAATAAATCAATGCATCATGCACAAAAAGAGTCTCAAGGGGTTATATTTCGCTTTGGTTAAAAAATGAGCTTGGAATCTCTACATGAAAAAGAATAAAGCAATCGAAACCGCAGAGGTAGCGGTGGTAGCAAGCAGTAAGGAGAATGGCGTTGACGCATTGTTGGCTTTCTTATCTTTGGAGTGTTTGTCAGTGGCGGGACTGTCACTCGCACTTTGAGTACTCGTGTCGCTGTCTGAGGCGGAGGATTCCGATTTGACAGTATCATCGCTCGTGGCTTTGTTATCATCAGCTTCTTCATTCCCTTTGGGTGATACAGGGCTTGATTCCGTCAAGGATGCACCACTTGATCCTTTAAGGTTGCTCGACTCTGTAGGAGCAGATGATACTTTACGGTTCCCCGCACCCGCACTGTTAAGTTCGTCTTGATTGTTGTACGTACGTTGCGTTTCATGAGGCTTGCTGGGCGTACCAGATGAATGGGAAAGGTTATTCTCAGTTGACGTAATCATGGATCTTGGTGTGGTCGACACTGAAGCTTCAGGTACCGGTACCCCACCTTGTGGTGCTGCAGACTGAGCTCCCAGTGAAGGTTGAGCTCCAGATTGAGGATGATTATCGCAGAAAGCGATCAACTTTTGAACTGCGTCCCCAACATTGATATTGCCAATGTTACAATTCGGTGGTTCCTCCAATTTCGTGAGAGCATCCACCAAAGATTTACAGCTCTGACATACTAAAAGCTTTTGTTCTTCGGTGGGTTCAACCGTCACCTTCATCATGTCAAAATTGGTCGCTGCCTGACATTCCTGTACTATCGGCGCAAGTGCCGAAAGTTCTTTGCTGAACTTTTCTTCGCTTAAGCACTGGAGGGGGGTGTCTTCGGCACCAGAAACCATGTAAGAGCCAATGAAGACTATGAAGCGGAGCATATTGATTGATGATTGGATGATAGCTTGTTTTTTGAGTTGTTCAGAAGAAGGAAAACTGGAGAATGATTGTGATTGAAGTCGAAGAATAGTCGAGTGAGAGAACGTGTACTGGAAATATACGGTGTGGTATACCCATTGAATATTCTAGACGGAATCTTCATACAAAAATCAAGTATAAGGGTAATGGGCATTGCTTCGACGTTGTGTGTCAGCTAAACTCGAAGCGTTCTCGCAAAGGAAACGTTGCTGTCATAATTGAAGATGCTAAATTCGAATTGTGGTTGAGATGTTATTGGCTGAAAAGAGTGTAATTAGGATGGTATCGAATCATCTATCAAGTGAGAGTGATTGCGTCACCATCTGGTCCACGTTTAGTGGGACACAGCGGGAACATTTCTATATAAACTCCCATACAATTCTCTCCACTCGTCCCAATTTGTTAGAATGTTTATCGCACACTAATTCTCATATATATACGGCCCTACACCTCAGAAGTTTGTGTCCCACGTTGCAATTCTTTCCAGTAAGAAGCAATTATGGAAGCGCTTTGTTTCCCGCTGCGGGAAATAGAAGGCAAGATCAATGGAATGCGCTTCGGGGTGCCAGCCACGCTCTTTGGAGCTTGGATGGTGCGCTTGATACATAGGCAATAGTCATGCTCTTAACTAGGATATTTAAGTGAGTGGACCACGTCGTAAAGGGAATGCCATTCGCTATAACTTATTATCAAGCAGAAGAAGCGCTCCTGGGTCTGATTCTTGAAGGTAGGCAGACGCAAATCACGTTGAATGCGTCGCTATAAGGTAGATGCATCACACGATATGCGGTGATGAGGCTGAGCGGTAAGGATACCCGCTAATTTTGAATGAGATTGCAGCCAACCACTGAATGAAACCGTCCTGTTCAAGACGAGACTTTTCCAGTTCAAGTCGCGATTGAAAGTGATTTCTTTGAAAATTGAAGAACTGATACGAAAATGTCGATTGAAAATGAAGAAAATTTGTCCACAGAACGCATCCAAAACCCCGCGTTCGAAGGCGAATTAACTAAACGAAGTATGTGGATGAAGGAATGGCGAAAGCGGTATTTCATTCTCAAAGGGAACAAATTATACTTCAGCAAATCGAAGAATGATGCACCACACGGCTTTATCGATTTGGCCGATTGTTTGACTGTAAAATCAGCAGAAGATAAAACAAATAAACGCTTTTGTTTCGAAGTAGCCACACCGGATACAACGTACTACATGTATGCACAAAATGAAGAGCAGAAAGATGAATGGATCGGAGCCATCGGACGAGCAATCGTTCAGGTTTCCACTTGTTTCACAGGCGATCAAGACGAAGAGGAATAAATGCATACGTTAGAGTTATGAATCGATATATAACAAACGTGTTTTTATTTTTCCGATAAAGCATTCATCAAACTCGGTACTACTTCTATCCGCCAAGGACCTCGTTCTGATAATACTTCACCATCTTTATTGAGACAATTGGATTCTTGGTCACTTTGTATTACAACGGCTTTCACTTTTAGATATGTCAATAGAGGACTCTGTAGCTCCTTATGGAAGTGATATAAGATACCGAGCCGTAGCATTCAAAAAGGACTGCCTTTACGTGAAATTAGGAGATCTAAGTTCCCGTCGGAAGGATGAGCGAATTTCCCATCTGGCGCCGTATTGATAACACCCACTACAAGAAACTTTCAATGCTCTTCCTTCCATAAAGCTTCGGTGTAGCGGTGAGGACACGCGGGTCTTTTTGAAGCGCAGAAGAGATTCCCAGCCAGGATTTTCGACAATTTGTGTCATAATTGTTGGCTTCTTCGACGTCCAATGGATCGAGTATCCTCTCATTTTTTATATCGTGGTATATTTCAAGTTTGGGAGGTGGATCGACGGGGACGTACCGGATGCGTCCCGTGTGTGTTTTTGGTATCCAAATGGAACGCTTTGGTTATAGATATGCGTACCGTGACGTACCAAGAAACCGGTACCATTCCGATTCGGCGGCAATGTCCCCTGCAATGCCCCATCCGACTCCACAATAACTAAAATGGACAAGATTTGGGACGTGATCTGCCACCACTGTTGTGACATCCAGTGGCCGGATTTTCCGCTTGATGATACAGAAAATGGCTGCTTCAAGTGTTGGAATACCGACAACGACACCGACACCAAATGCATTTTGTGTCCCCGCACAAAGCAACGAAATCGGTGTAGAAGCTACTATTTCTCGCCATTCTTTTTCGGGACGATGTACCAATCCGTTCATAAACTCACATAATGTACCGTCCCCACCGACAAATACAATCGCTTCGTACCCGTCTTCGGTTCGAAATTGATGTCCCATTTCAATAGCGTGACCAGAACGTACCGTTTCTAACATGTTACAGTCAAACTTTCCTAATTCAAAAACACTTTTGCTCGATTGTGCCAAGTGTGACGCGCTTTCGCTTTGCTGAATGCGGATTGATTATAGTTTGTATTCGTCGTTTTTCACGAAAAGGAGGCGCTCGCGCTTGCCACCGAACCAGCTCCTGAATAAGGGAAACTTACCGTGCCGCTACTTGTGCCAAACATGAAAATTGCGCTGTTTTATATTGACGATGAAAAGTGCGGTTTCCTTTTCCTTTCCCTTTCACAAAGTAGTGAATGCGTAACTGATGCGGTTGCATCACTTCTGCTCCAATAATATCCTCTGTTTTTATGCGTCCCGCTCCTTTCGATCTAACATAACGTTAAGTACATAACAAAATTGAGAGGATACGTTTTCGCCTTGCCTCCTAAATCAAATAATATAATGACGATTCAGTGTGACCTCCACGCGCTTGTTGCTGGTACACATAGTTTCTCGGATGCTTGTATCGATAGGAGGGTCACGTAGTGAGTACGCCTACAGTTACTTGCTTGGGACACCATCACAAGCGAACTTAATGATGGTACCTGTATTCGCCGTATACTGTCCCGAACATTGTCACCTTGAGTACGTCCAAACGTGACGTCTCCCACGGTGGTTCTTCGTGCCGTAAGTGCGGCTTTCGCGATATCTCGCAACGATTCGTGCGAACTACTTACTTGACTCGACTGCGTCACAATGGAACGTTTACTGGATCGCCTACAATCACCATATTGGTTCCTTGCTAATCGCTTGGGTACCGAAGCTCTTCGTTGATCACCCGCAAAGGTGAAAGACGGAGCGACTTGGCGCTTGTGTGCCATCGTACTTTGCAGATTTGGTCGTGTCTCTTTGCCATAATCTGATTCCAAAGTCCCTTCCGCACCCTCAAAAGAAGTGATCTTTGAGGCATATTACCGAGCACGTACCAATTGCAAGCGGGTCGTTCCATTCTATAAATAGCTACTGCACCACACGACGCTCATTTGGGCCGCATCATTTACCTAACACGTTTTTCCCGTTTTATCGCTACGCATCATCTGATTCCGTGTAACCCACTACCGTATACCTCTCATTCGACTCGTTATCATGTTATTCGGAACGAGTATACTTTCCTCATTCCCCTCATTCTCCATCTTCCTCGCCCTCGTACTCGGTCTTCTCGCCGCACTCGTATACTATCGCACTGCGCAAAATAACACCAACAAACCACCGATTCCAACTGAGACATCCCCTCTCGGAATCCGTTCCGATGGCATCGAAAAAGAGCGTCTTCCCTCACAACAACTTGGTAGCAGCCAATCACGAGGCTCTCCCTCACAGACGTTGAGAATCCTCAACCTCACGCACCCCGCACTCACTCAAAACCACAAAGATATTTCCTCACTCCAATCACTTGAGGCTCCAATCAATCCCTCTGAACCATACGCCTTTGAAAATGAGTTTGTCTACGGCAAGCTCATGTTCTTCCTCGTACAAGAAAAGGAATCCATGGCGCCGTATATTCAGCGTTTGTTCCAAGGCAAACGTCGTCTGTTTTGGATCCAATTGCAAATTCGATTTAAAAAAGTACCCTCAGGTCCTCTATTTATCGGTGGGGAAGTCCCTCACTCCATGAACCTCGGTTTTTTCACTCAAGGACTCGCGAGACTCATCCTCCGCATCCTCAATTCCCTCCTGAGTGGCTTACACTACGGCTTTGGCGCCTTTTATAAAACTGATCCAAAAGTCACTCATCCAAATGATGAGGAACTCCCTCACATCGTCTTCCCTCTTTACACTTCTGTCGATCAATTTGTATGCACCTCAAATACTCAAACTCCGCCCTCATTAGGAACCCTCGATTTCGGTGAGTCCAAAAAAGACGCACTCACTCGACGCAAATCGAATGACATTTTCTACGCATATCAAACAAATTGCACGTATTCCTTCCATTTCCACAGCTATTTCATCGACTTTCACCGATGGAAACTCGTGAATGTCCCTGGAATACGAGAGACTCCCTTACAAGCCTTTTGGTCTGACATGCCACTTCGACTCGTAGCCTACACCCTCAACCATATCGACACTACCCTCACACTTGAAAAGGCACTTAAAAACACCCCTCACACCCTCGCGAGGAAAGAGTACCATTTCAGCTTTGCACTTGTCCATTCCTCAAAGCCTCAATCACCCTCAGTGGACTTGAGGCGATCCTCAGAAAACTCAAGACGATCCTCAGAAGACTCAAGTCAATCCTCGGACCACTTGAGGCGGTACTCTGTTAGTTTAAGGACACCCTCAGAGTCGGGAAGCTCTGACTCCATAGAGGAAGGCGTCTTTATTCCACAGGAAATATCGGTTCCTGTGTGGCTCGAGTATGTGACTGAGCTTCCAGGGGGTACTCCAGTGATGGATCGCTGGGTCGGATATGTCTTATGGATCGAAGGAAGAACGGGCACTCCCTCTTCTCCGCAGTATATATTTTGCTCGGCGTTGGAGGCTTTTGAACCACTCCGATCGATGGAAACACAACTTCGAGCGAATGGAAATCGAAGATTTATGAGGGAAGCCTCCGAAAGCTCATGTAAGGCGTTCAAAGGACTGAATTCCGTCTCTGTGTACTCGTGTCGACGCAAATACAAACAAATCGAAGAAGAACGAGAATTTCTTCAGCACAAATTGAGAGAAATTTTACATTCCAAAGAAAAGCATTCGGACCAGAGGAAAGCAAAGAGAGCGCTCTACAGCTTGATCAAGCGATCGGGACAAAATGCGTTTGCTTTCTTGCAAAAGGAGACCGTTGATGGAGTAGAGATCGATGAGCCTGGGGCTGAGCATTTGCAAAAGCCGAGGGTGCTGGTCCTTCGAGCTGTGAAAAGAACATTTTGGCGCATGGAATGGATGGGAATCAATCCGAAAGCTGGCTCACTCGAGTTTTTCCGGAAAATTGGCGTGGATGGATCGAGTTGGAGCATTCCTCTGACTCAAGTTTTTGAGCTCCGAGTCGAAGAAATGCGCGGTACATGCGACTCGCCTCAGATGGAAATAAAGTGGATGCGTATTGTGACGCTGGAAATGTGTCATCACGTCGGATTTCCAAGTGAAGCATCTCGATCCATTTGGCTTGAACGAATTCTCTTAGAAATGGAACACAATGAGAAAGCGGGAGGTAGCTCCATGGAAAAACGTTTGTATCGCTCGATCGATTCCGTGTCCAAAATGGTCGATATCGAGAGATTCGTTCAGCCTTTGGCTCCTCGATCATGTGGAGTTCGACGAGCGGTGCTCAACGATCGAAGCAATTTTTCGCTTTACTCAAAGCTATTGGTTGAGGCGATTTCCACGGATGCTTTGGATTTACTTGCTGGCCTAATCGATCGAATTACAGCTTTGTACTCCATTCGATGTCAAAAGCGTTCGATTGTCAAATTGTTTGAGTTTCTCGACGCGCTGGAAGCTCTTCAGACAATTTCTCTTCGGCAACGTATTGGCTCTATGGCTCCGATTCCACGAGAAAACTTTAAGAAAACATGGTTTCTCAATCTATTTCACCTTTTGATACTACACGCGAGTTTATTTCATTCCTTTATTCCGAAAATACTCAAACAATGGAGTCGGTTTTTCAATGGAATTTCGTACTGTGTGGATGGAATTTATTTTTCGTTGGCGGAAATTGAGCATTGTATCATCCGTGCGCCCATGTCGTCTCCTCGTATTCCTGTTGTAAAGCTTATGCTCCCAAGAAAGCTGTTTGGCTGTAGGGAGGATCGTGCACTGATTGTGGATACTGCGGAATTCGCGTTAAAGACCCCAGATTTCCGGCTTAATTTTGCACTCAATTGCATGACGCGCTCGTCTCTGAATTGCATTTTGGTGTACTCTATGGATCAATTGGATGCCCAGCTGTCTATGATTACCAGAGATGCATTGACTGTCATGATCTCGTATGATTACGATCGAAAGACAGTGTTTTTGCCTCGGGTGTGTGACTGGTATCGATACGACTTTGCGATGGATGGGAACCCAAGGACGATGATTTTCCAGTGTTTTCTGCCGTATTTGGAAGGCGATCAAAAGACATTGTTCCAGAGTCTGCTGATTGATGAACGTGGCCGTATTGCGCGATGGAAATTCGCGAAGTATCATTTCGGATTCCGCGATATTGTGCGCATTAAAGCCAGCGCGAAGGAGACAGTTGTGACACTTGGATGCACCAATGAAAACGGTGGGAAGCTTCATGTGAAGATTTGATTGGCGGAATGTTCGATCTCGAAAGGGTACCCGTACGCATGGAATGATGTATACCACATCACCCTAGTATCATGGTATAACATTAATCTAGGATGGATGAGACCACGAGGAGTTGGATAAGGTACAAAGCATCCTTGCGGAAGGAGAGGTACAGTAGTGACGCAGAGGACAGCGCAGCGACAGCTAACTTCTAGAAAGTTCTTAGGATTATACTTTTAATTAGATGTCTCTAAAAAAAGCGACTCAAATTGTATAAATACATCCAAACTGATTCGTTCTGCTTTTGCTTCTCCATTTCTCTTCTCATTATACAATCCGCCCTTCTCAATAGGATCCATACAAAGTGTGAATATGGTTTTCTCCGATAGTCTCAATTTCACAAGTGCCATTGAGCTAATTATCGCGCCAATTGGTCTGAAAGGAGAAATTGTCAAAAGTGACAGTAACGTTTCCGATACAAAAATAGAAATCGAGGACGATGATAGTATACGTACCAACTCAGGATCAGATTCTGTAATTTCGGAAGAGAAAGTGACAATCCGAAAGTCGGAACGTATCAAAAAAGAGGATAAAGCCACCAACACAGAGCCTGAATACTTTATCCAAGCAAATCGTGCAGAATCAAAAGATAACAAGCGCGTTGTGGATACGCCACACGTGGAATCAGATATTGCAATTCGACCCAAGGTCACAAAAGAACAGATTCACAATTTGAAAGTACCAATTCCTATTGAAATGGTACGTGCCAATTTGGACGGAATAAAGGACGATTTTTTTCAGCGACTTTTGGTACGATATTCTGGGACGGATGTTGTCCCAGACGGATGGATACAAGGTCCCAATGGTGACGGGGTACAAGTCGTGTACGGAAGTGTGTGTGACAATTCGTGGCACACTATGAAAGCTACGGGTACATTACCCTGCAATTCCGAAGATGCACTTCAATTACTCGCAAATCGCGATATGGTCCCCCATTTTGACGATATGACCAAGGAGATCCGCTTACTAGAACAACTAGATGAACACACGGAAGTTCGATTGGTCTCATGCAAAGGTGTCATGTTCACGACACCACGTGATTTTTGCGTCATCACTTCGGTAAGACGTGAAGATAGCGGTCGTTGGCTTGTTGCAACTCGTTCCGTCGAATATCCAGGATCTTTGCAGGACAGATATACACGCGCGCTATCGTTTATTTCCGGCTACGTCATCACACCTGTGAGAAATGACCCAATTATATGTGAAGTGGCAATTATTGCACACATGGATTTAGGTGGTCACGTACCAGCATTTGTGGTACGTCAATTGGGACTTTCGAGTCCCATTGATTTGATCAAATCGATCCGAAAAGTAGTCGAAAAACAAGCAAAGACTGCCAAGAAACTGTAGACGATTCGTTACAGGAGGATGGATCAAGAAAACGCTTTCTGGGACAGCCACTGCAGACATGAAATTCAACTATCCGGTTCCAAGTCGCAAGCTTTTTTTTTCGGCCATTTTACAAATAAATAGATTTCAATAGACGCTATCAGGTGATGTTCCTCATATATTATGATATTCTGTTAAAAGAGCCTGCGCTGATTTCTAAGTGCTCACTTGCTCTATGTTGGGTCGGCATCTACCGGGCGCGTCAGTGTGTCACTATCCATCGCAGACCAGGATTCGTCTGGATCGGAATTGTCCGACTTGATTAGTCATTTCTCCAAATGATTCGCATCAAGCCCTTGTTACCTGTGAGATCCTTCAAGAAACATTGAGGTACAGTATCTCTTGACTGTATTTTACCGAGCTGGGTTAAATCAAGAAAGTATTGTTTCAACCAGATTGGTTTCTACTTCATCCATTCATTTCCGAGATACAGAGTACACAATTGTTATTGAACGAACAAAAGTGGGCGATGGATGCAAAGGTATGTAGCAAATGATTGTTTGCCATTTGCACAGGTAAATACCAAAGTCTGGATACCTTAAAATTAGCGCATTTTGAAAATGTAACACTTCACAAGCAACATTTGAGCACGTGAGAAAGCCAATATTCTCTTGGGATGTTGTTCGGTCACGCACGTTGTCCATCCACGTTCCAAGCCTCTCGCACTGATGGCATTTTTGCGAGAATCCGATAGGTATTTGCATGTGATTAAGTTCTATTCGGTCAACTACCAATATTGCCATGCGCTAATCATATGCACTTGTATGCAAGTACATGAACAGGATTGGGATTGATAAGCAACACTTACTGGTATCTGACTTTTCACGATCGGTTATTTGAATACACCGTTTACTATTGCATGCAAATATACTGTGTAAACAGTTCAGTCCAACATTTCGGCTTAAGCGACATGATGATACATATAAATGTCTTTCCCAAAATGTTACATCAAAATTGGCACCAATCGATATGTGTTTTGACAGGTAATGCAAATCATCATACAGATATAAGAAGTCACAGGAATTGAGTAAAATCTTTGTTTTTCAAAATGGATTCACTTTATTAAGAAGCTGGCGCAGCGATGGCGCTAGCTCGTAGTTTTTTAAAGCTCTCAGGAAGCTCGTAGATTTTCTCGTCGAGTATCTGTGTGTGGCGCCAGCAGTGTAAGATGGTCGTGCGCGTGACCTTTGACCGGGCTGTTTCCACCCACCGCATCGCAACGAGAATGTTTACGTTGAAGAGGGAGTCCATCTCCTTTTCAACGCAATCATCTCCTGTGTCTGAAATACGCCGCAGCACGTCTTCAAAACGGTCAGCAATGTAGCGATGTTGAATCATGCTGATCTGGGCCTTAAACGAGCTGATGATACCGGCATCTTGAGGTTGCAAAAAGGCGGTCGTGCTGGGAGGGAGCATGCGAAGCTCGACATGCGAGAGAGGTTCCTCGGGACGTTGTGACGACACATTATCGGCTAGAAAGAGAACGGGGCGGCTTTCCGTACGCATCTGATCGTCGAAGTGCGACAGCCAGCGCTGAAAAAGCTGGGAGCTCATCCATCCCTTCGCCATGCACTCGTAGTGCAGCCCGAGCTGCTCCGGGGACTGCTTACCGAAGTAGCGTGGCTACGCACCGCACCAACGAATAGAAGGGGCACTTTTGTGGACCCGTCTGCGTTGCAGCATACTGCTACGGTCAGCCTTTTCTCCTGCTGCTTTCGCCCCGCCATCCGCTAAGTCGAGATGGTCTTCATCGTCAGCGCGCAGAAGAAAAACGCGGTCTCATCCATGTTGAACACGTTGTGTCGTTCGTAGCCGTGCGTGAGTTCTTGAAGCGCTTCCCCACCTTTCTCCACTGCAGCGCGGCTCACAGGTGCCGCCTTGCCGTGCACGCGCTTGTACGTGAGACGGTGGCGGCTATGAAACTTGCTGAACCATCCGGGTGAGGACACGAGCGCATTCAGCTTTGATGATTCGTCTGGCGTGGAGGTGATGAGCTCACGACGGATCTTGTCCCCTTCGCTCGGATGGTTTCACCTGTGACGATAGGCAACTTGTATTGCTCACACTGGCGAACCCACAGCAGCAGTCGTTCCTCAAGCTCGGGAAACGTGACGCGGTGGTTGACCTTGCGTGCGGAATTCGAATAGAAAGTGCTCACATGATTGTTCAGCACGCGGGAAAGTGTCATGCTGGACGGGACGACCGAAAGCCTGAACTTGGTTTTCGCATATACAGCGAGCACTTCCTGTGTGAGTTCTGGTTGTGCGTTGTGGTAAGCACGCAGCGTGAGCTTTCTGCGTGCGTCATGCGAGAACGCTGTGCTTTCGTTGGCATCGTGCTGTGCTGGCCTCTTTTATCGCGGCAACTAAAAATTTGCGCGAAATTCTAACCAAAATTGATAGGCTAGCAAACGCTATCGTTTTGGAAGAGGTATTATTTTTCGACGATGTAACATATTGGGAGAAATATCTTTATATGGAAGCCGCTAAGGCCACAGTCTAAATTACTGTTTATAGGGTCACTAATATGATCGTTAGTGTAAGATTGAAGGTAAACCTTTGCCTCATCAGTTACCGATATTCATGCTGGTGGCATGAACGTTGAGAAAAATATTAACACTAAAGCCACTATTGTTACTAATTCCTCGTACAAGCCACGAGATGGAGGACACGTTGTTCACTACAAATTTGATCGTGAAGGCGTAGATCAAGATCTCCACGGGATTTGAGAAGATGCAAGATTGTGGAAGGATAAAGGAAGCGTTCTTGTCGATTGTCCTTCCAGAGGAATCGGAGTTAAGCTGAGTATATCTCTCAGCAGCAATGATCACTTCAATTAGACTATCAATCTAACCCTTATCTCAGTTTCAACCCTAAGCCGTGACCTAACAAGAATTAATAATGGCCAATCTGTGATCTTAGAAGTCTTGTACAGTACTTTTAGACTGTGGCCGTAGTAGTTTTGGACTGTGGCCTTAGCGGCTCCCTGTATATATAGCTAGCTACCTGAAGCGTGTATACCGGAATCCGGCAACGCGACATGACTATATTTCCAGTAAAACATGATTTTTTTACAATTAGCGATCGTCATGTGTACTCTCTGGACATATCATCTGGATACATTGCGACCGAATGTTCTCAAAGTGACAATACAGTCACACCTCTATATAAGAACCTCCATATAAGGAATTTTTCTGTATAAGGGCACAATTTTAGGGGCATTAAAATAAAGTGTTAGTTTTTGTATGGTGTCTTCCTTATAAGGTATAAGACCTTGGCTAACGTGAGACCATTCGTCCAAAGCCACTCTTGATGAGGGCAAAGTCCAATTCAACTGGAAAAAATGTCGTCCAGAAACTCATCAGAGGCGCCCGTCACCCCCAGGGTAGCCATCAGCTATGAAGAAAAGCATCGGATCTTTATGTACTGGCAAAAGCACCCAACTATGGCGTGGTTTCGGATGCAACAGCGGGCGCAAGAGCAACTTGGCGTCACGCTTCGGCGATCCACGGCGCAAAGAATCAAAAACATGGATGCGGAAGTGTTCATGAGCATCAATCCGTTGCGGAAGAAGTCACGCTCAGTTAAGTTCCCGCTCTTTGGAAAGGCACTAATTGAGTTCAATCTTGCCAAGCAAGACGTTATCTGACTTTCGGATGACCTCATTCTTGAAAAAGCTTTGCGTTTGCGTGAGCAGCTGAAGATCAATGAGAGCGAGCTACAGCTCTCGAATGGCTGGCTCAGTAAGTTTAAGGAAAGGAACAGCATAAGAAGCCGTACACTTCATGGTGAGAGTGGAAGCGTGTGCGAGACGGTATTGAAGGCATCACAGACGCAGATTCAGTCGCTGATCGCGAAATTCAGCCCAGCCGACGTGTTCAATCTCGATGAGACAGCACTGTACTACCGCATACCTCCGAACAAGTCCCTTGCAACCGTTCAAGTGAGAGGGAGAAAGAAGGTGAAGGAACGAGTTACAATTGCACTTTGCAGCAACGCAAGCGGAAGCGAGAAGACGAAAATGTTGGTCATCGGAAATGCAAAGTCGCCACGCTGCTTCAAGGGAATCGACGTTGAGAAGAAGGGAGTTGATTATTTTGCGAGCCCGAAGGCCTAGATGAACACGACAATCTTTAACAAATGGCTGCGCAAATTCAACTTGCTTATGCATGGACGGCGCGTTCTGCTTCTGCTGGACAACACCTCGAGTCACAAGGCCATATGCAAGCATGATAATGTCGAGATCGTGCTCCTCCCTCCGAACATGACATCAAGAATACAGCCTATGGATGCAGGCGTGTGCTACTCTGTATAAACTGATATCTGATTTTGCTCAGATAATGCTTTATTCTTTTATGTACAAGGAATCATTCGCTCATTCAAAGCTAGATACAAAAAGCTTCTTTTTCGATGGTGTCTGGACTTGGTGGAGTCGAACACATTGCGCAAGCTGACTCTGCTGGAGGCGATCGAGTTCTCAATCGAGAGTTGGAGAAGCGTTAGCGAGCAAGTGATCAGAAACTGTTGGGGGAAAACAGGGCTAATTGATGCGATAATCAATGCAGAGTACCAGTCTAACAACGACTACAGATTGAACTCGATCCCATTTCAGCAAGAGTGCGCTCAGTTTGCAGGACTGATGGCTGCACTCGGTATTCGTGCCTCAATAGACAACTACATTGATGCTGAAGATGTGGAGGTAGTTCACGATCCTCCTCTCGCCAATCTTGATTGCAGTGAAAGCGACGCCAGTGATTACTCAAGCGATCATGAGCCAGTGGTGACCACTGCTGAGGCATTGTGATGCTGTATTCAGCTGCGCTCGTACTTCATCAAGCAAGATCAAGATAATTCTAAAGGGCAGGCTCAGCTGAACAAGCTTATGGAGTGCGTCCGCCAACGCAAAGCGAAAACAGCAAAGCAAAGAAACGTTGATTTTTTCTTTAAGCCTATCGAGGAAAGCTCGTAGACATAAATACTCAAGTCATGTGTTGGCAAGCTGTGTATTTTTGAATATTTTGTTTTTGCAACGTTACCAGGGTAACCGTCCTGACCGGTTTTTTTCTTGGTTGGCGACTTATGGCTTTAGGTGTGCGTCATGAGGCGATCAAAAAGTATTTGATATTGTCAGTCGCAATTATTCTACTTGATAGCTAGAGTTGCTACTCAGTGCAAAGTGCGACTAGAAAAATCCAAACTTATCTCTAGGTCCTTTCAACATCTCATGCTTCATAGACTGAACACGATTAATAGCATCTCGATCAAATAAAACAATATTTGCTCCGGCGTATGTAAAAAATGTGCATTAGAGCGCTACATTGACTGTATACGACTATATTTTCAGGAAAGTATAGGACGACATCGTTTTCATCCAACTGTTTGCGGAGCCACGCTGTTCTCGCGCCACATATTCTTAACTCATTATATAATTACTAATCTAGGTTTTGTATTTCTTTAGTTCTCGAACCTAACTTTGTTTTTAGAAGCTAAGAGTAACCGCTAGATTTGGCCTCTCGATGGTGTGGCGCACTTTAAGTACGAATTGCTGTTCTGTATAAGGAAATCTGTACAAGGGCAAGATCAGAAAAGCGGTCCCAAACGTACCCTTTTCGAGGGGTCTGACTGTACTCACATTCATTAAGTTTTTACAGAAAGATCATGGCTTCATAATGTTTGATGGTAATCTATACTGCAACAATGCTACGAAAGCCGTTCCATGACTGGAGAAACGTTTTTACATTTTCGAAATTGTCATCTGCCACTTTCCAACCGTCCCACTTTGCCGAATAAATCAACTGGAGCATGATGATGGTATGCTGTCTTGTGAAGCAAATCACCAATCACATTACAATTTACCAGCACCATGAAAGTTGCTTTCTTACAAATTGGCTTACTACATCTCTTACACAAGTATGTGACATCACACGACCATAAGCTCTTGGCCGTTGATATTATTGAAGAAAGTATCCATGGGCAAGACGCCATCGTAATCGAATCAGCATATACTGAGGATTCGGGTGACCTATAGGAGCTGAAGTTCAAACCTCAATCGCCGCAAGACACTGGAATAAGAATTACGCTACTGCTAGACGATGTGAGACCATTGCCACAGAACGAGCTGCTAGATTCCGGGAGTTACTTGTTTGTGTCCAACAAACGTTTTAAAGCAATTGGCGATACCATCTCAAGAGAACTGGTGACTATCACATTCAGATTGTCAGACACCGGAATGCCAGAAATTTTCGCTACGGGTGTCTTCTCATTGCCGGAATCTAACTTTTGCAAAAGAGACGAAGGAGCACCTCGTTATGATACGCAGTACACGGGGACATCTTTCTCAGAACGGCTTCCTCACGCGCTTAGTCCATTCAAAGCAACTGCCAGTCTTGTCAGTATGAAATCACTCGTAATGCTAATCAAAATCTCCACCCTTATAGCCAACACGTGTTCTTCGATTACGGAATGCTGACGAGCGTGGTACCGAAAGATGTATTTAAAAAAATTCATGGAAAAACTTTGCGCAGGAGCTCGCAGACCTGTTAAATTATCACTTACGTCAAATCCCGCGTTGAACTATCCGTGTGGACATATCAACACTTCTGACTTTCCACATATACAGATCAAAATTATCGGTCCGGTGGACCACGGCCACCAAACGACCTCATCATCCTTCTTTCTCTCGAAAGAAGATTATATTTTGAAAAAACCCAATGGCATATGCTCGTTTGGACTCCGTCCTGCCGAAGAGTCTCAACGTGGTCTCTGGAATTTTGGCGCACGGATTGGTAGGATATATGATACTCGCATTAAATACAAGAATGGAGATCCCGAAATTGCATTCACGCAGAAGTTTCAACATGATCCCACCGCACCCAGCACAAGCCAACCTTCTCTCTAATTACCTTGATATCAACTCGGCACATTAAGAAATACAGCGACGATTTTGTGCATGACTTTCTCTTGGATTTCTCTCACTCTTGACTGTACTTGCCAACTGACGGGGCCATTCACAGTCTCTTGGCCGCCTGTGACATATATGCAATCATGTCCTCACATTCCAGGTAAGCGATGTCAAGTAGACCAATAGCGGAAATTGCAGCCGTATTCACATATAATTTCTCGGTGCGAACAGCATAGAGCGTTGGCTATTCGAATCACAAGCTTGCGGCTGTAGATTCGGAGCCATGTCCAAGTATCAATTACTTGTCAGAGCTCATCAAATAGTTGGGTTCAAGTTCTGTGAAGGATCCCTGAGTAGCTAATTAGAAAAGCATGGAAATATAGAGTATATGAAATATCAGAATTAGGACGAACCTCTCGTATTCACCTTGAGCGTACAGTACCGTAAGTACAGCATCATCTTTTGTCGCAGCTGATGTCATCGAAAAAAATGGAATATATTAACAGCCAATCAATGATAGGAAGCGCGATACCTCTCCGTTTGGATGGTGATAAATTTGTTGGAGCGTTTGTAGCCATTCAAAGCCACAAGTAACCGCGACGTCACTATGTGCCAATACAGCAGTTTATCACCAAAACAATCGGTGCTTACATGGGACCAAGTACGCGCGCATAACTCCCCAAATGATGCTTGGATTGTCATTCACAATAAAGTCTATGACATTACCAATTTCAACGCACATCCTGGCGGATCGGTAATGTACACACACGCAGGCGCCGACGCGACGGACGTGTTTGCAATATTCCATCCTGCCCAGGCCTTTCAGCTCCTGAAGCAGTTTTACATCGGCGAAGTCGTTTCCATCAAGTCAACCTCTTCTGAGTCTGAGTCTGAGCTGAAACGGTATCAGAAAGAGCGTCAGGAATTTGTTTCGGGGTACCGTCAATTGCGTGCCACCGCTCGATCCTTGGGACTTTACAAAACAAGGTTGGTAAACAAGAATTAATTACAAAAGTACACTGACAAAGTTTATATTTTTCCAGTTTGCAATATTACATTTGGAAAATTACAAGCACACTAGCCATATGGTTCCTCTCCGTCGCAGTTTGCTACCTGAGCTCAGGAATGAGTGGATACACGCTTTCAGCCGCCATTATGGGACTGTTTTACCAGCAATCTGGTTGGTTATCCCATGACGTTCTCCATCATCAAGTTTTGAAGCATACTTTCGCACGGTATTACTTGGGCACAATGGTTGGTAATCTGTGGCAGGGCTTCAGTGTACAGTGGTGGAAAACAAAGCACAATACCCACCACGCTGTACCGAATCTCCACTCTATCCATCAGGAAGGCTTCTCTGGGGATCCTGATATCGACACCATGCCGCTTATTGCCTGGTCACTTCATATGGCTCGAAAAGCCCATGCTTCTTCCATTGGAGCTTTCCTTGTTCAGTATCAAGCATTCTTTTACTTTCCATTACTTTTGTTTGCTCGAGTGAGTTGGCTGTTACAATCGCTGTTATATGTCTTCCGAGGCTTCTCATTTGGATTTTATGATCCTTCTCCGCACCCGTGGGCCGAGAAGAGCGGACTTATTGGGCACTATGCGTGGAACTTTGCTGTCATGTATTATTGTGGAATGACAATATGGCAGTCAATCGCATGGTTCCTTCTGAGTCAAGCAACCTGTGGAATTTTTCTGGCTCTAGTCTTTAGTATTGGACACAATGGAATGGCTATCTATGAGCGATCGACTCAGCCAAAATTCTGGGAACTCCAGGTGACCACCACACGTAACATCAAAAGCTCTATATGGTGCGATTGGTTCACTGGCGGTCTCAATTTCCAGGTCGATCATCACTTGTTTCCCACTGTTCCTCGCCACAATTTGAAAAAGCTCAATCATCTGGTCAAGTCTTTTTGTGCCGAATATGAAGTTCCATACCACGAAACAAGCTTTCACGATGGAATTCGTGAAGTCATGTGTCATCTCTCTAAAATCAGTTTGGAATTTGTGTCCGAGTTCCCAGCAATGTAGATACATTTCTTAGATCAGCCAATGCTTTATTGGTTTAAAGAAGAATGTACTTACGATTTGCCTTGTTCTACTGCTACAAAAATCGCAATTGAGGTCGAGGAGGTGGTGGGGCTGGAGGTTGCATATTGTTCTCTTCTTCAGACTCTGCTGCAAATGACAATTGCAGTGTGAATGTTTTCGCCTCTTTATCCCAATTACTGAAAAACTTTTCTTTGCGTCGATCCAACTCCAAATTGGGAATCTTGAATCCAATCGTCTCATACGGCTCACACGCAAACAAAAGATACTGAAAATTCTTATCGGCCGGCTCCATTTTCTGTTCGTAAGCAGACATGAAGCGATGTCGAGGCTGCAGCTTCCGGTCGTATTCGGGATAGAGAATCTGAAATGTGAGCATGCGGGCATTGGTATTTGGATCACGTTGTTTCATCACTTTGTAGCCTGGCAATCCAATGCGTAATGGTCTCGGTCGAGCTGCAGCAGCAGCGGCTGCTGCAGTAGCTTCCAAGAAGTTGGCTTGTGCGATGGAACTGGCCGCTTCCGATGCTTCTTTTGCCGCTCGACGTGCCAAATTCGTTTGATGTCGCTTTCCTTGCGTGTGCGCTAAATAATTGCCTTCATTATTGTGAAGTGTCAGACATAATTTACATTCGTACGACCCTAGATGATTTTTCATGAAATAAGGATCTTTCGATAAATCGATGGTTTCCAGCGCTAATTTACGCAAACGTTCACGACGATCGATGTTTGCTTGAGACTCGGAGGCAACGCCACCCGAGCCAGGCTTTGATCCCACGCGATTTTGGTAATCAATACCGCCAGATAAGCGCAAATGCATGTGAATTCGATCACCATGCTGGATTGTGTATTCACTCAAAATGCGGTCTTTTAGAGATAGAATTTTGGTCCCAAATTGGAGAAAACACTCTTTTGAGGGAATACAATAGAGTTTTTCGATTATGTGGTGCAATTGCGCAACGGTGGTGGACGTTGGATCGCATGCAATCGCATCCTCGCCTTTGTGTGTCGCTATAAAGAGCTTCATAGGAGGAAAATGATCCCGACCAATGCGAGTGTTATTGTTTGATACTCTGTTACAGTTTGAATTATCTGATGTAACCGTTAATACTACTAACGTTATATAACATTTTGATCAATCTAGCATGTCGACGGGATCGCCTACGGTGAGTATCAGCCAAATTGGATCGATGAAATACTTTTCGTGTCGTATGGAACGCAGACGCCAGCAGCTGGAGAATGTTTCTTTTTGGAGTGGCATACACAGTGAGACTGGCACATGAACGGTCTCCTTCGCTTTTGCAACCACGGGAATACTTTCTTGTCTACAAAAATGCTGCCCTTGGATGCAAACCAACTCGGTATCCAGCGGCCAATCGACCTCCCCGCTGTTCACAAATGTCCAGTTCTACATAGAAAACTTGAGTCACATTCCCAAATGCTCCCATACAAACACTACCATCGTCACATTCGATCCCGGCGCAAACACTACTTGGGACGATTCCGAAAGATCAGTGATCATCATTCCTTGTAGAGTGATGGTCTCCCCGATATCCATCGGTGTGCATTGAATCTCCTGCGGCGGCTGTGTTTCGAGTTGCTCATATGTCCCTGTGGCTGTACCGCTTGATGTATATGCTGTTGACAAATACATATTCACAGCTGTTTCCACATTCCAATTGGAAGATTCCAGGAAAAAAGTGGCGGTAGATACATCAGTCTGTAGGAGAAACGCAAATTGATCCACTAGTTCGTCGTGATCCGATGTCGTGATGCTTTGAAACATATGTAAGAGCTCTTGCTCCATGCTTCTACTGATAAAAAGCGGATGGATGCCAATTCTCGTTATTTATTCTACAAACTCACGCTTCATAAGGTACAAAGAAACGTAGGGATCACTAATAAAGGCACACATAGTCGTACTTGAGAGAGTGAAAACGGTACGATTTCTATGTGTACCACATATTATAGCCGTCCGATCAGATTTCCTCAGATCTGAGAATCTTTGTATCTTGAAAGGTCAAATTTACTCAAAAGATTTTGCGTTTATTGTAGCCAACATGCTCGCCTTTGGGTCTGCTACCTTTCAGCATCGATGTTATCCGCTTAGAGCTTCCTTCAGGCTCTACACAGAATCCGTCAAAGTATCTGCTCCGGTCAATTCGCACAATGAATGGGATCCATTGGAAGAGGTCATTGTCGGTCGACTAGAAGGAGCTACCATCCCGGAATGGCACATTTCAGGAAAAGCTGTGTGGCCTTCCAAGTGGTGGAACATGTTCCAAACCCAATCTGGTCTGCAGTTTCCTCACGATCTGATAAAAGGAGCTCAAGCTGAACTCGATCACTTGGCCAAAGTATTGCAAGATGAAGGCGTTGTTGTCCAGCGACCATCCATAACGCCCAAGGATTTCTCTACTCCAATTCAAACACCAGATTTCAAAAGTCCATCCCAATTGTATGCAGCCATGCCTCGCGATGTCTTGATTGTGTTTGGAGATGAGATCATTGAGGCCCCAATGGCCTGGCGATCACGATACTTTGAGTATCGTCCCTTCCGAAAGCTGATCAAAGAATATTTCAAGGTACTTTTTCCATCTGACTCAAAAGTCTTCTTAATTGTTTCTAGCAAGGAGCACATTGGACAGCTGCACCCAAGCCTCAAATGAGTGACGATTTGTACAATCAAAATTGGAAGCCGGAAAATGGACACTTTGAGGCAAGTGGTAGTATTCACAACGTATCTATTCTAATCAAAGCACTAGTCTGTCCTAACAGAATTCGAACCTACCTTTGATGCAGCCGAATTCACACGTATGGGCCGTGACATCTTCACACAAAGAAGTCAAGTGACTAACGAATTTGGGATCAATTGGCTTCGTCGTCATCTCGGGGAAAAGTATCGTATCCACGTGCTCGATTTTCAAGATCGAAATGCAATGCACATTGATGGAACATTTGTGCCCTTACGTCCGGGCCAAATTCTGGTCAATCCGATTCGACCTTGTACCACTGGGGTACCTATGAAAACATACTCATTTCATGGAAGAGATTATGAGTACCGGCTCCCTGAAATGTTTCGAGGATGGGAGGTTTTTATTGCACCCGAACCAGAGCTCTCCAAGGATCACCCGTTATTTTTCACGAGTCCATGGACTGCGACATGTAATGTATTGGTACTTCGACCAGGTACACTCATTGTGGAAGCTCATGAGAAACGCGCTCAACAAGCGTTTAAAAGTTGGGGATTTGAAGTCATTCCGGTACCTTTTCGAAATTTTATGCCGTTTGGAGGATCGTTTCATTGTGCTACAGTCGATATTCGGAGACGAGGCGAGCTCCAATCTTATTTCTAATATGCGGTTTATATGGTAAAGGTATTCATACAATATAAAGAGAAATTGAATAAAATACGTGTGGGGGGATACAGAGTGTGTCTCTAAAAACAGACAAGTTTCAAGTTTCTGTGGAAATAAGGAACGATTAACCGCTGGCTCTTAAAATTTCAACGTCTTATAGCGCGGAATCAGTACGTTTTAGAAGTTGACGCAACTCGTCAAAGGCAACTGTAGGATGAAACATTGCGTGATTTCCCTTAGCTTCTGTGTTTATGGGGTTAAAGTCAGTTTGGCTCGTAATTGTATTAGGAGGACAAATGGTACAGAAACATGTTGTAATTTAACAACGGTTTCTACCCTGACCTCAACGAAGTGACACATCATTGCTACCGTATTCGCTGTGACATTCCATCCTGTATCGAAATGACAGGTCCAGTTCGTCAGCATTTTCTTTATCCCGTTTCCACGTGACACTAAAGGGTGCACAGTTTTTCATTTAATCCGAGGAGATCTGATGCCAATCAAAAAGGGATGCTGACGCGAAACTTTTATAATATTTCGACTGCCTTTGTGTATGATTGTGATCACACACTCTTGATCATGTCGACTTGTATGGCAAAAAACTCGCTGCAATTCATATTGAGTGATGAGAGTGGAAATTTCAATGATAGCAGTTCCGATTCGTATCATTCTTATCAAAGTAAGCTTGTATCGGCTGAAAGTCAAGGAAATGGGCTAGAATCCGTGTATGAATCGAATACCTCCAGCATGCAACCGAAAAGCCCTGCAGATGTAGCGCCTTCTGAATTGACAGACTCGAGTTCAGACAACGCCAAACAGTCGAAAAAGGTATTTATTTTCATCGAATGAAAAACTCTCGTTATGTTTCCATGTAGAGCAGTAAATTTTGCATGGTGGAAGACTGTATGAAGCGTGCCAAACATTCTCGACGTTGTTGGAAACACGGTACACACGCAAGAAATGTTCATATTGACGCTCAATGTGGTCATGTAGGTGGATCCATTCCGTGTAAAATGCCAAATTGTATCAATCGAGCCAAAGCAAAAGGACTTTGCTGGTCACATGGCGGAGGTCGACCGTGTCGTATTGCTTCATGTGGAACGATTGCCGTATCTAATGGAGTTTGCTGGGCACATGGAGGTGGTATGTGATCGTACACAACCTGTGGATGGATTCTGATGATTGTATTCAGGGAAAAGATGTTTAGTTCCCGATTGTGGTCGACCTGCGTCACGGAGAACGCGTAATTTTTGCGCTTTCCACCACAAAGTTGCGGACTTTAGCTAGGTACGCATTCCACCGAATTTGTTTGAGAATAAGTGCGATAGAGTATAAACGTAAAAGTAAATAAATCAGCGGTTTTGAACCGAGTTCGAATATAAGCCAATAAAAAGTCTATTCATTGCTCGCCATACGATTGGCTCTGGAATAGCGCATTTGTGTCGGAAGGTAATGAAACGCGAAGAATAAGCTTTGACGTTATGTAGCAAGCAATCAAGGTGCTGATACAAAGTATATGTGCTATGTTGTAGTGTATATAGTCAGTCAAGATGGTCAACATGCCAAAGGAACGTCGTACCTATTGCAAAGGCAAAAAGTGTCAAAAGCACACGGTGCATAAGATTACACAATATAAAGCCGGAAAAGCGTCCAAATACGCGCAAGGTGCACGTCGTTATAAAGAAAAGCAAAAGGGTTTCGGAGGTCAAACGAAACCTATTTTTCACAAAAAGGCAAGTGACTCCTCTCTCGTGTCGGAATAGTCGTCGTAACTCTAGGATTTTGTATCCCTGAGTAGGCAAAAACCACAAAGAAAATTACGCTTCGAATGGAATGTAAAGAATGCAAAACAAAGAAACAGCTTCCAATGAAACGCACAAAGCACTTTGAGCTGGGTGAAAAGAAGTCGAGCGCTGGACACACTTATTAGTGATTGATCTCTTGGTACTGAACGACGCAGCACTGAGCAATTTGGAGAAATGTTGTCATTAAGGAGCGAAGTAAAGCTGAAAAATTTCGACATTTACACTCCATTTCTTGCGTTTTGTGTAGACGGCAGTGTGCCACACAACGAAGGCTCGTTCCAGGTTGCATTACGGCACGAGCCAATAGAAAAGCTCCGGAGCCACACCACACCAAACACCATCGCTCTATGTGAGTGTTGGTGTGTAGTAGAGCGTTTTTTTTGGTTGAGAGAACGAGATCGTAGGTTTCGATTCAGTAGAATTAGGGATGTCGTCCCTGTAGAGGCTATTGGACAGACTGGATTCCTGAGGCTGATTAACGGCAAACCTAGCCCTATAATGCTGGGTAGGGATGGGTGAACACGAATAGCTGTATCCTCATATTGTATTGAGGGGTAACGGGTTAGGGGAGCAGAGTGGCGAGAGTGATTTGGTGAATGTACTTTAACTCTCAAATTGATTGTCCCTCACTTTTTTCTTTCTTTTTCAGGACTGTGTGCCTGAACAATCCAATTCAAACGGCGTCTCAAAGTAAACGACTTGGGTGTCCCTCTCACCGCAAATCTTAATTCGTTCCGTCGGCATCATGCACTCTGTATACCTCCACGGTGTATACTTTATACTACTGTGGCAAAACGTATCGGCCGAAGGTCGTGGTGGCGCTTTACCGACGTGGTTGGCGTACGTCACAGGTGGTTTACTTCTTGTGATTATAATATATTACTGCTGTCGACGCGCTCGTTTCGATGAAACCTTACAACAACCACTTCTTGGTGGTCAATACAACGAAGATGGACAACCACTCACACGTCAAGATGTTCAGGAAACCTCGGAAGAAATCAGTAAACAGTGGAAATGTGAAGTGTGTGATTTCCAAAACAAACAAAGCGCACGAAGCTGTATTTTATGTGGCACCGAACGTGGGTTTACATTAGGCTTACATTCACCCCTAGCCGGCTCCATCGTTTCCACCTCTTCCAACTCCCTTAAACAACTCACCGGAACCGTATCCGCGGTCCATAATCCGAACTTATCGAATCGGTCTCTATCTACACTTAACCGCGAGAAATCATTTAACCGCACGAGATCCTTTGCCATTCGACGACTCAACATGCTAAGTGCACGACAACGTGGTGCTCGAAATCGGAACGATTGGATTCGTAAAGTTGGAATGGACGGGAAACGGTATTGGGCTCGTCGTGAATCCCCTTTTCGAACCCGTCATCCTGATTCAAGTCGGTCACCCACGAGCTCTACCAATACTAGTGTAACCACACCACATTCGGACAACCCAAACCCTCCTCAGATCTCAATTAATGTAGACCACACCACCGGATCAGACTCATGTATGATCCCTCCTCAGCCCGAATCAGATGCAAGTGAATTGGTGCATCAGCGCTCCCTTGCCTTTGTATCGCAAATGGCTCAGACTCCCCGTCATCCCGAAGGTCGAATGACCTTTAAAGAGTACCAGGAAGTCGATGCCCGAGTAGCCTCACGTGGATACGAAATCTCAGAGCAGGATTTGGAGGTGCTAGAACAAGTGGCAGCACTACCATTCAAAGATAAATATGCCTGGTTCCTGGAGCAAACGTCTGCATTGATAAAACCCTGGGAAGACGGACACTTGAAAATGCGTGTGCATCGTGAGAATATACTTGTTGAAAGTATGGAGCAATTACTTGGTGTTCAGATGGAGCATATTCATATGCCATTACGTATTGAATTCATTGGAGAAGTTGCTATTGATGCAGGTGGATTGGAACGCGAATGGTTTTCGCTCGTCACAGAACGATTATTCGATGAGACGATTGGATTGTTCATGTGTGCTCATGTTGATTCTTGTGCGTATGTGATCAATCCGAATTCAGTAGAAGCTTCAGCAGACCATTTGCTATATTTTCGTGGTGCTGGACGATTACTGGGTCGAGCGTTGCTGGAGGGTCAACTGATGCGAGCTCATTTGGCGCTACCGATGCTGAAGCATTTATTAGGAGTTCCGATTTCGTTTAGTGATTTGGAATTTTACGATCAAGAAGTTTATAAATCCCTAAAATGGATGAAGGAGAATGACGGAGTGGAAGCTCTATGCTTGGATTTTAGTGTTGTGAATCGAAGGCTCTCCGGCGAGGTAGAGATTATCGATTTGAAGGAGAATGGACGACATGTTGAGGTCACCGATGCAAGCAAGCACGAGTACATATATCTTCGTCTTCGTCATATCATGTTGGACTCATTCGCGGAACAATTGCAACATTTGATGGCCGGTGTGTTTGAAGTGATTCCGCAAGAACTGATTCTAGTATTCGATTATCAAGAGCTCGAGCTGGTTTTATGCGGAGTCCCCTCGATCGACGTTGAAGACTGGAAAGCGCACACACAAGTATCCGAAGAACTACCAGAACAACTGCTTGGATGGTTCTGGGAGATCGTCGAATCTTTCACCGATGAAGAGCGTGCGCGTTTACTCCAATTCACAACGGGATCCTCTCGAGTTCCAGTGCAAGGATTCAAAGCTTTGACCAGTTATGATGGCCGAATTTGTCATTTCACGCTGAAGGCGGTATCTTATCCCGAGAATTCGTACCCTCGAGCGCACACGTGCTTTAATCGGATCGATTTGCCGATATACAAGACCAAAGCCGAAATGGAAGAAGTGTTATCTCTGGTCATTAATATGGAAGTCACGGGATTTACAGACGAATGAGTAGCTTATTTTCTTGTTAAATTGTCTGAACAACCAAGTGTATGTGTACAATATTCACTTAATTTGATTCTTGATTCAAGTACATTGCGATTAAGAAAGTGGGTCTAATTGTATCACAAGACTTCGAGTTGCGATACGTAAGCTTTTCTCTTCTAAGACGCTGTGCGTTATGTATGCCTCTGCATGGGTCTGAATGAGCGATTAAGACCGATTTGGTACTGTGTGTTGGAGACACTCCAATCATCCCCGCAGTACGTACCCGGATAGGTACGAATAGCACGAAGGTGTCAGGTGAAGCATCGCCCCGGTAGACGGGCGGCCCGGATTCAGAGCCCAGATCAATAGGCCCATATAGAAATTAGGATCTGAACCGTTGCAGAATAACAGACAGTCTCTTATTCGAACGGAAAGATACAGCACTGTTTTCTGAGGCCCAAGGTTAGCCTATAGGAAGGACAAAGTGAAGTGTTGGAAGGACCAGGGTTTATTGCCAAGTCGATGTGGATTCCAAGTACGAAGAAAAGATTACATTCATGTATATCAAGTGCGAAAAAGTACGTGGAAAAGCAATAACAGGAGAAGAATCGTTCAGCAGTGTGGATTGTGATTATCAATGTAATTCAAGCTAAAGTCGAAGTTCCAACGACGAAGCAACATCTTTTGTTGACGCTTTATCCTTGATTGCCAGCGATGAAGCACCATTTAATGTTGACGCTGTATCCTGTTTTTTTTCCTTTGCATCCGTGATCTCAAACTGAACCCTTTCAAATCTTCCAAATCGACGCATTTTCACTGAGTAACGCTTGAGAAATGTAGCACCGATGACCCATGTGTTCCACATGTTTTTTCTTATTCCTTCTATTCCCAAGACGCATTCATCGGGGTGACCAGAGCCAGGCTTTCTGGGTATCCGTATTATATACTCGTGGCTTGTGAGCTCATACATCGTTTTTTCACCTTCGTCGGTTACTTGTATATTCATATATATCGTTGGCATTTTGGCATGCTCTACACGTTTGCAGTCGAAAATATAATTGGGAGAGATTTGCATATCCTCCAACGGTTTTGTAAAAAGTGTAAAGTTTTTCATCGGCACCTGAGTCATCAGTTTACCAAAATCAAAGCTTATGCGGTATCTGTGGGGTTTTTTGATCACGGGTTTTCTAACAGCCGGCTGAGTGGACTCCTTCCTGTCAGGTGCATTACCCTCTTCACGAGTTATCGTCTCCTTTCCTTCAAGAGCTTCCTCCTTCGCTTTCGTTTCTTCTTCAGATATCACTGGTTCAATAAGCTTACGACTCTTCGTATGCTTTCGTCCAGAAGGCACCTCATTGGCCACTTTCTTTCTCTGTTTAAGATCCGCCTCCTTCGCTTTGCTTTCGTCTTCAGGGATCTGTACTTTGATATCCACGAACATATAGCCAAATGCAAATTCATGAACATTGCCATTCACAAGTCCAACGTGGAGGGGAAGCGCTTGAGCATTCTTTTTGCTATCGAGCGAATCGGATGAGATTTCTAATGAAGGAACATAGGGTTCGCTCATTTTGAAAGTGAGAATCTTCTTGGAGTCTCCGTATGCTTCGAGTATTGCAAGCATAACCCCACCAGACAGACTTAAGGGATGAGGATATATTTCTTCCTCTTGCCATTCTTCGGCATCAAATGAATTCGATGCACTTGGTTCCAGTGATTCAGGGTTCACTATTTCAGTCTGCAATATTTCATCTTTGCAATTTTGGGCATCAACTGGATTGGATGCACTTGATTCCAGTGATTTAGGAGCCAGTGGTTGAGTCTGTTCTTCCGTTGGATTGCAGATTTTATAGAGGCACTTTGCCAAGTACTTCACGCCACAGAGTATAGGATTCTCTCGATTCACTGGTTTCATTGCATTCACTCGTTTCAATCTAGGCAACATGATGAAAGACTTTATTTTGCGTACTTTTTCTGGGGCAATAACCAATGACTCTCTCCCTTTTTTATCTTCCGTGAAAACGAGTTTGTATTTTTCCGTTCCTCCGACCACACGTTTCTTTGCCGAGAGTACTATTAGGCTTTCTTGGTACTCTTTTGGTTTTCCGAGCAATTCGATTTTGAGGGACTCCTCGGCGCATAATTTCCGCAGTAGGTTGAGAGCCCAAATTTGAAGTAAAACAATTTTCATGCTGCTGGAAATTCAAAAGTGATCTCCAGCTCTCTTTGTAGAATTGGAGCGACCTCTGTCCACTCGTTGCTTCAAAACGGAAACGTAGGATATCAGCACCTCACCACCAGATTTATACGAGGCATGTTAGCATTTCTGCCATTCATAGAGCATTCGAAGTAGTGTAATTGTAACGTTGATTACGGTCATAGATTACGGTCAAGCTACAAGCAATCAACATTTCGTGGAAACGTTGTCAATATGACGCTCACCCACGATATATATATATTAGATAATACAAAGGTTTTGAGACGTAATGATCTCTTAGAAGCTCCGTATGCCTCGTTATAGCCTTCAAAAGATTCCTCACACACGTAACAAGGTTGCTGTAGCAGAGACGCGTGGATAAGGGACAAAATATTCAGATACACACATCGGCTTCCCTCTATATTGTTCAATCGCGACAAGGTTAGGTGAGTGTTGCCATGAATCCAGTGAAAGCAACGTTTACAAATAAACCTTGTTCTTTTTGACCCGAAGTGCGACCGACAAATTTTCGAGACCGAAGCGAATATACGCTTGCGATGAGACTCGAACACGTTCGACGTGCGTTCAGGCTCTCGAGTGGCTAAGCACGATTACATAGGGTCTATGTAAGCACACGACGGAAAACCTCGATCACGCTGCACTTTATCGACGTCAAACGCAACGAGTTTATGGCGCACGATTCTGAGGCGCTATTGAAGGTGTGGTCTTGCCTATCGACGGTATTGTGTTTCATTTATTAACAACGTGTTTACCTGTGCGCTTCTGTTGAGGCTGTAGCCGATAGTGTAGCGTTGTGGTCTTTGGTTAGTAGCAGTCTTTATGAAAGGTACCGAGGTCTAGGAGACTATCCTCACCGAATTTAAAAACAGTATATCTCACTTTGTCGTTTGTTTAGCATCCCTTTTGATGTATAGTACTCGTATGCATTTCTTTAGGCTATCTGGTGGGATGCGATTTTCCACGAAAAATGCTTTGTGTGCGTGTCACAACGTGCTTGGTTTTCCGCTAGTATCGTTATGAGTAACTCGAAGAAAATCGTACCATCAGGCTGAGTTATTGGTTTTGTAGAGATGTTACGCACTCAGCCTTATAGATTACCATTGTACAGTATCCTCAATAAGCGTCGCACGGGCTTTCACGAGCGTGCAGTGCGCGCCATTGGTTTTGGAACACTTCCTTTTTTTAGATTTTTTTTAACGGCTTCGCATTTTTTCATTCCGAAAACTGTGTCGTTTAGCTCGTTTTCGTGAGGGTCTAATGGCGTACTTTCCGTCCCAAACATGATGTATTGTTGACAAAAAACGGAAAATACCAAAACAAGGTGAGTTGCGGTATGACGTATGTAATTCGTAAGAAACGTTCGCGCACGTAATCAACCCTCTGGAGGGCGCCAATTGCGTTGTTAATAAGTTTGTTTTGGCGCGCAGTCTTCCGGGAGCATGTGAGTGCATTTGGAATCCTTAGACCGTCTGACACGATGGGTAAAGCTGCCGAGCTGAAGATCATTTTGAGGCTTTGGAAGTCCAACATGACCTTCAGGACGATCGCAGAGGCAAGAGCACTGTAGAGAGGGTTGTAAAGGCGTCTGGAACTTCAGTTCCTCCTTCCAGGTGCGGTGGCAGCGTCAAAATTGACTCGAGACCTAGGCGTCTGATCATCCGCAAGGTTTCAAGTGAGGCTGGAGGCGCGAAAAAGGTTCGTGGTGCGTTGCAATTGCCTGTGAGTGTTCGTACGGTACAGCGCTGCCTCGAGAATACGCTCTGACTCAAGTTCAAGAAGCTTCGCCGCGGCCCCATGCTCAAACCCCGGTACGTCCGAGCTCGACTTGAGTGGGCGTACGAAAACTCTGATCTAGATGACTTCTGGTGGGCCAACGTGATGTTCAGTGATTAGAAGAAGTGGAGAATGATTGGTCCTGATGGATACAAGCAGTGGATCGACACGAGAGCAAAGCAATCGGTGCCAATTCTTCTAGATTCTGGTGGTGAGTCAGTCATGATCTGGGTGGGTTCTTTGGAAACCGAAAGACGACGCTGGACCTCCTCGATGGTCGTGTCACCTCAGTCAAGTACATGACTACTTTGCAAAATCATTTGCAACCTGCGTTCGACATCGGAACACAGATTTTTCAGCACGACAATGCGACCTCACATGCAGCGCGCCACACGAAGACCTGGCTCAAGGACCAAGGTTTCTACGTTATGAAGTGACCCGCGTGCTCACCAGACGTCAATCCAATTGAGAACGTCTGGGGATACATGAGCCGCCACGTCTAGGCCAATGGACGCCAATTCCACTCGATCCAAGCGCTCAAGAACGCCATCCAGCAGGTACGGGACCAGATCCTGGCTTCCTACATCCTCACGCTTGTCTACGCGATGCCGAAACGGGTTCAAATGGTAAAAATAGCCAACGGAAAGCATATTCCATATTATCAGCGTGTCAAACAGAGCAAAAGTACATTTAATACAAACGTTTCTGCGTGTCGTTCTTCCCTGTGCTATTCTTCATAACCCACCTTGTTTTGGTATTTTCCACTCTTCGTCAAAAATACGTCATGTTTGGAACGAAAATGACGCCATTCGACCCGCACAAAAACGAGCTAAACGACACAGTTTTCGGAATGAAAAATGCGAAGCCGTTCAAAAAAAATCTAAAAAAAGGAAGTGTCCCAAAACCAATGGCACGCACTGTAGTTGGTTATTAGTCGATTCATGAGTGCAGTCTGATGCACATGAAAGACTTCTAAGACGATTATGGACGCCGGGCTATTACTAGTATCGGTAGTGCTTTTCACGCGACCTGATCGTACAAAGAGTCAGCTCATCAGCTATTGTGTGCAATATGGCAAACTACTTAATAGTATGAGGATACTTCACTTGACGATTTCTTCAAGTAAATTGAAGCGCAAATGTCATAATTTCAATCTAAAGTGAATGGATGCTACCGTGTCAAAGCCCGTAAAAAGAATGAATGGCTTCGTGTGTTTGAGCTCAATAAACACCATGGAGCAGTATAGCAGTCAATCGAGTTCACTTCTAAGTTAGACTTTATCCACAAAGTCGGGAGCACAGATAATATTGCTCTGATTGCTTCTAATATGAGATTTTCTGTACTTAAAGCCTAGAAAAGAGCGTAAGCACCGTCTACGACCTAATAATAAAGCTTCATGGCTTAGGCTTCTCACAGATGACTCACCGGATTGGCGGGTGTGCGCTGCTTCCACCTGGACCGTACCGCCTACTCAATTTTTTGACGATTTTGTACCTTCCTATAGTTCTTATTCCTCCAGCAGTCAGTTTGCCAGAATTTGTGTTTCGTCGCTGTTTTCTCATCATCGTCATGCCCAGCGATTGTGTTTGAGACGCTACTTCCAATGATTCTGTAGATGATGGTTTCCGGCTTATTGCAACCGAGAATATCCTCAACTGGACGCTCCATGTTTCTGATTTCCACCTGAATACAATCAGTACTGTCCGAATCGTCGAGAATATGTCGTACCCGTTTGTAGCAATAATTTGAAGCGCCAAAATGGGCATCATAAGCATACAGAAGGCAAACCTCAGTCTTAAGGAGAGATGCTTTTCGCAACCTTGCGACGCACAACCGCAAAGCATTAGCCCGTTCGTCACCCCACCATTCTCACATGACTATGATGAGTACTACTGCTCGGGTTCATAGCTAGAGAGGGCGATGTGTCATCGAGGATAGATTGTGAATTTTTGAGGATTACATAAGTAGTAGTTGTGAGTACGCCGTCCGGGAGAAGCAAGCAGAACTCGAACCGCGTTGATACAGTTTCGTGCTTAACTTGATTCAAATCGTTGTTTCAACGGAAGCCACCGCTATTGAGTTTTACGCAGAAGATTTGTATTCTGATGCTATAAATCTTCTCGTTTAACAGCACAAGGCATGGCTACGTTTTCAGATTGACTGATTGACTGTTCAAGCTTATATCCTGCAGAACATTATATCTTACATATGGAAGGAAGCATCGCGAACTCGATCGCGACGAAATGCGATTTCATGAGCGATCGTGCACCAAATTGGAGCCAAAAATCTGAGAGTTGGAGTCAATCTGATGATAGACAAGGTTTCGATGCATCTCAGTATCATAATTCTGCTAGTTATATTGGTTCCTCCTCCTCGTACAGCGACGAAAATGGTACTCTCATTCACACAAGAGACTTTGACCTTTTCTAACGCGCTAAATGTAGACCGATCCAGGAAAGAGGAGAAAGAAAGTCCAATTTTAAATGAGCGCATGGTTCATTCATCGCTTGGTGAAAGCCAAAGCAACAGTAGTTCTTGTCGTTCTTTCGAAGCGAATGCAGCCAAAGAAGCTCAAGAATTGGCAGAATTTGAAACTCTCGAGCGCGACCTTGCGAATGAAAAGCTACTGTATAACATCGAAAATGAACAAGAAACATCAAATTGGCATTGGCAAGATTTGGATGAATTGAGTGACGCAGCTCGACAATCGGCAAATGCTGAAGAAAGCGAGGAGCCACACTTTACGGAGAAAGCATCATGCTCGGAATTGAGTGCACTGAGTTTAGATGATTCGGAACCCTGGGTGGGCAACACAACACTAGGACAGCAGAGTCTACAGAGTGATTCGTCGATCAGAATGTCGACTATCGAATGGCATCGAATCTCAGAGAAGAAAGACACAGCTGACACTCACCTTAACGATACTATCGAAGCCTTTGGAACCACGGATGGCTCCTTTCAATCGAATTTAGATCAAGCCATTGCACTAAAGTCACTTAAGCAGAGGCTCAATGAGAATTCTTCTCGACCCCAGCGGAAAAATAAGGTCGCACCTACTCTTACAAAGCAAGATATCCCAGTGGAAACTCCTGATGAGAAGGAGCCATCAGCGCCTGCCGATGCGAATCAAGATCTTCCGACCGTTCTACAACAGAAGTTACGTGAATTAGATCATGAAGTTCAAGCGTACCAGCGCTTGTCGTCGCAAGTCAAGATGGAAGTAGCAAGCAATCGACAGGAATGGCAAGCTTTGAAAGCTGCAAAAGAGAATTTTGAACAACATTGTGAGAAAGAGACCGCCAGAATGAAGCAACACATGCAGCAGGAACATACGCGTCTTGAGAAGGAAGCTATCGCTCACGAACGGCAGTGGAAGGCTCGACTACAGGCAGCTCACTGTACTCACGAGAAGAACAAAGAAACTCGATCACAAGTAGAGACATTACGAGCTCAGATTGTAAAGATGCAACTTGAGGAGCGCCAACAGCGGCAAAAGTACAAAGCGAATACTGAAGTGCTTCGACAGCGTGTGAAAGAGCTAGAAACACAGCTGCAGGAAATGCGCGAGGAAGTTCGATACTTGGAGAAAGTGCGATTACAGCATTGGTCATGCGGAAACAAAAGACTTTCATCGCGCGGTGCTATAAAGAAGAAAGGAAGACGAAGGGATCAGCACACGCCGCAAAATGAGTCCAGTCTACCCACGATCTGCGATAAACATGATAAGCTGAACGGCAACGTATTGCCACCTGCGACTCCCGCTGACACCATCCTCGATCAGCCCCAGCAAGACTACGATCCGAATCGCTATGACCCAATCCGGTCGCCTACTACCGCACAGGAAAAATCAGAACCTTTCGAATCGTCACGGTCAACAACTACAGCTTCGGCGTCCGCCAGTTCGACCCCAACAAGCGAGCCAAGCAAAGGTACAAAGGACTCACCCGAGCACTGTTTTTTCCAGAATGATGTGCTTCGCGGCGACAAACACAAGAAGCAGATCGTACACTCCGATCAGACAAAAGAGATTGTGTATCCTGATGGGAATAGAAAGCGCATCAACGCGGACGGCAGCATTCACATTCAATTTATCAATGGAGATACCAAGGATCTCGACCCGCAATCTGGAAAATCTATATATTATTATGCTGAAGCTCAGACAAAACTTACCACATTTGCAGATCAAACTAAAGTGTACGAGTTCCCGAACCATCAGATAGAGACGAATTATCCGAATGGCAGGACAGAGATCCAGTTCCCGGATGGTATTTTCAAATGCATCGAAACGGATGGCATGGAGGTGTCCACCTTTCCTGATGGCACGCAAATGATAGAACGTCCTAATGGCGTGCGGGAAATCAAGCTTACTAATGGTCAACTTCTTCGCTACGACGCAAATGGCTCAATGACGTGGCTGGATAGCACAGGAAATCAAGTAGGCGTGGATCGTGAGCAAGAGATTCAGTTTGGATTTCAAGCCGGAGAAAGTCAAGTCGGTAGTCAATAAAGAGCCAGAAATTAATTTCATTGTGTATCAGATTGCAGTTAAATTTTGGTTCATCAACGTCAATGACTCTGTGGATTGACAGATTAGTTGTTTGATATCCTCATTTACACAGTTAAAGAAAAGCACAAAAGGGAATCAGAGTCAAATATGTATCTCAAAAATGTAATCATTATACTCTATGAGCATCAGATGACCGTCGTGAGAGGAAATTGAGTATGTTCTCATCATTCTCCCTCA
This sequence comes from Albugo laibachii, assembly GCA_902706625.1. NCBI lineage: Eukaryota > Oomycota > Peronosporomycetes > Albuginales > Albuginaceae > Albugo > Albugo laibachii. Next base: position 58,824 of record CACSLJ010000064.1, read on the forward strand.
TAGTATACGTTGATTGGTATGGATGAAATGAGAAATGGGACACTACAAGCATGATAAGAAATTGTACGAGATGACCTCCACCAATCCTTTCCTTCCTCTATAATAGACCGCCTGCTATTTCCAGAGAAACTGTAGTAAAATCCTTGTACTGGTAGTCATCGCAAGCAAATCATTGTACCGGTATACTGTAGCGAGCAGTCCCGAATACCCGGCATGGTATCATTTCAGCATGGTATAAGGCGCAACTTTCTCGAAACACAGCTGTAATGAATGGACACTAGCATCATGTCACTTACGACGATTCAGGAAGCGTCTAATCAGTCCCTCTTATGATTATGTAAAAGTCAACCCGCTGCCAAGTCCTCATCCTGAATAGAACACAATGGCACCATGAGCGGACCTTCAAAGGCATGGCTGAGTCCTGACGAAGCTTTGCAATCAGAGAGCTCATTTCAAGAGGCCCTATTCGATCGCCTAGCGGGTCTTTCATGCTCAAAATCACACCGAAAACACTGGCTAGCCTCCTTCGCTTGAAGTGTATCGTTAGAGCTGTTGAATGGATATTTGACGCAGTAAGCAGTAGTGAGAAATGATAAGGGTAATGCAGTGGTCACCAGTCAAAAAGGCGAGTCTAGGAAGCTCCACAGGAATGTCAGTCAACATGGAGAGATTTTCTTCCGACCCCTTTGACGTCTCGATACCAACGCTGTACCTCACCTCTTATACTGCCAATACTGCAGGTCGCGTAAGACCATCGTCTCTTGTAGGCTACCAAAATCCCGATCCATTTTCCACGCAAGGACTGAGCTACTGAGTAATGAGAAGATGGTGGGTATGTGTGCGTTAGATGGCCAGAAAGAATCGAAGAAATATGTATTATGTCTTCCTTTATGCTTCAAAATCAAATCCTCGTTTTTGTAAATGGTGTTTAGCATTCTGAATTTCTTTTTCCAGCTCTTTAGCAGCTTGCGGACAATCCGCAATCACCAGAACGTTGACTGCAATCGTGATAATGGAGTAAACTCCGAGCATCCCGAGGGCATATACCGGAAGATAGCCAATGCAATGTAATATGCCCGCATTCGTTGTGAATAGGCTGACCAGTTTCAACGTCGAAAGCCACCATATAACACCGAGACAAAGTCGAATGGACCATCGATGAAATCGAAGCATTATCCGCAATAATTTCTGCCCACTTTAAGCCAATCCGATCACGATATGTCTAAATGCTTCATACTGATCCGCTGTACGTATCACGGTGTTCATAAGAACTTTACACCAATCGACATTGACGATGATTATATCGCAAGTTTGTAGCTCTGATAATACAGAATGTCAGCATAAAGTAGCGAATTCATGGCGTAGAATAGCCGCTATTGTTGTACAGATAGAAGTAAGAGATACACGAAAGCTGAAAACGAGTCCAACTTGCACCGAGGCGAAAGAAACTGCGTATTCCCATTTATTATAATATTGAGACGTTGAGCTGCAGTATCGAGCCCATGTGTGGGTTCTACTGTATAAGGACTGAGGTAGAAGCCGCTTTGGTGACATTATGCGTACAGGAACGAGCACACGAGTCTACTGAAGTCACATCTGTCGAGTATCCGGATCGATTGAGTGGGTCGATGCAATGGAAGTCTGCGCTTTATCTTGCATTCGGTCCGATGAAAGCCACGAAGTGAGCTGAAAGTTGTTCACGTTGGTGATCGTCGCATCCGAATTTCGATATTGACCCCAATCACCTATTTAGCATGAGATTGTGCCTGTGAATAATCGCCCGGATAGATGTACCACGCACTCAAGATGAATCTGTACCGCGTATTACCAGTGAATGCAACTTGTGGAACTCAAGGAGCCATTTCTTCGGACTGGGAGGTTCGGTGACTGGAGTGCTTTCTTTCCTACCTGATCGCACACCGGTTTGGACATAATCAAATATCCCTTTGACATGACTATTCATGATGTGTCGAGTGCGATCTAACCCTCTTTCTTCGTGAGGAACGTGTTCTAACAATGAAGGCTCAACACCACCATCGATACTTTTCTCCAACGAGTCCAAAAGTGCATTCAGTCGCACGACCAAATCCGCTTTAGAGGTGATGATGGAACGGGACAAAAATACCACAGGATGAGATACATCAAGCTGGAAGAGCTTGTCGCATTTGGTGAGGTGCATAGCGGTGAAAGCCTCGCGGGTTCTTGAGACGCTGATGACACCAGGTGGAAGTGTCCGAAGAAGAACAAAAAGCACGTTTTCCATCGTATAATTATAATTCCGTAATGCCTCTGAATTGGATAGAACCGATTCATCATGAACAGGAGCCAGAATGGTCAGAAATGGAGTGCAATATCCCGGAGTAAAAGCATATTTTGGACTAAATGAGATCCCCTGTTGTTTGTACGTGGAGCCTTTTGCTTGTTTGGACTGTTTTGATGAGGTTCCAGTCAGCAAACCCAAAAGCTCCTGCTTTTTATTCCACAGAGATTGTATGTCTTTTACAATCTTCAGGTTGAATCGCGAGCTTTCTTGTATCTGGAAGACATACTGACAACTCGTAAACAGGAGTTGTTGCATCTGCAAGCTTTTCTGACGTGTTTTCTCAGCTTGTGGCGATGGTATCCACCCAAGAAGGAAAATAACCTTCAGCTCGGTACTATAATATAACTCGATGACTGCCTCCGCATCAGCTTTACTTCCCATGCTTCCAAGGACGAACGCTGTCTTTCCAAAGAGACGATTGGCGATCCAATAGAGCCGTTTCTGGCGATTCAAAGCATCGGAATACGATGTGGGCACATCCGTACTGATCATTCCAATCGCTACACTGGATTCTGTCGCAGTTGATAGAGATCGCAATAGAGAATCATCACCATCGAAATTGATAGTTCCACTTTCTGGACGTTGACACAAACGTTCGTACTCGTCGGACAATGGGAAAATCCGAAGAGTTCGAACGGCTTGCGGGTCCTTTGCATTTGATACCATCAAAGCTTTATAGTGCACCTGTATGAGTCGATAAGCTGTAAAACATCATAAGCTTCTTTCGTTATTTGTAAGGCTTGAGACTCGATGCAATGGAATTCTCTAGCAATCTCGCAACAGCGCGGTGATAACGTGTATACCATTGCTCGCTAGAAGCGTCAAGGTAGCTGACATAGCGAGTAAACAAGACTGCTCATTTGTATTGTAATAGTACATTGAAAACTTTATTAAACGAGATCTTACGGCACAATTTACAATAACACATACTCATCTTCCTGCACTTCTTCAGTACCACAATCATCCGATAGACAACAATCACTCATTGTGTGCAGAATATTTGTCAAATCATAATTGGGTCGAGCTTTTGCGATTGAAAATGGAAGCGCACCGCCAAGTTCGCTCTGAACACGATCCACACGATCGACAAAGTCCAGGTAGTCTTTTCGATCGCTGCAATAGAATCCAAGAGCCAGCGAAGGATCGATACTCCCTAACGACATCTCTAATGGAAGCCTAGAATGTACTGTTCGGAGGTGCGTCTACAAATACAGTGAATAAGCATCAGGAAAGAGCCAATGGACAGCGCGTACCGCTGTTGGAAATGCTGTATTCAGATCAGCGGTCGGATGAATATCGTGAGGATCCAAAAGCTGTAATTTTGAGTCAAATGTGCCCACAAAGTACACCGAATGACCTTTTTTTCCACCAATAATTCCAACATTCTGCGGGAATTCGAATACGCGTTGAATTGCTGGCAAGTACCTCGGGTTGATAGAATCCAATCCCAAGCGTAGTGGAATGAGAATCAGTAGCGATTTTTGCCACATTTTCTCGCTGTTATCTCTATCGGTTGGAGGGTGTAGCAATGGGTCTGGAAAAGTACCATCACTTTGTGTCTCCTCATTCACATTCACAAAAGTGTTCTCCTGATCCAAGTGCGAGATGCAAAGTTCATTGACGTCTTTAGTGTAGACGACACCATCCTGCGGAACATACATAACCAGATTGCACTCTGGAGATTCCTGAGCATGTAGATTCACGAGATCCCGGAGAGCTTGAGCTGCTGTAGTTGGACCATACCACTCTCCCGGTAGCTTGTCATATTGCATTCCAATGCGAGTGATATTATGTATGGAATACTTACATTCAGTATCGAAAGAGTCCACAAACCACTTGAGGAGCTTCACGTATACTTTGGGTAGCTCTAAATCTTCCGATCTTGCAGGTATCTTCCACTTGATTCCGAGCATATTCCTTTTGAAAGCTTCACTCAGTAACATTTGTGCTGAGCGCAGCATGCAGCCCCATCCAGCATCACTCGTGAAATCGTACGGCACCATCGTCTCGAAATCGCGGCGATACGTATACCAAAGAATCGATTCGAATGCGTCGTGATACGCGTCCTTCATACTGTCGAAATTGTCAAAATCTTGAGGTGAATAACAATCTCCCAGCAGCCACAATTTAGATGAATTCTGACTGGTATTCGGATCGGAAAGGGATGACCAGGACACCGAACTGATCCCATGTGCAAACTGGCTCATTGTAGCGATTAGTTGAATCGATTGACGCACTAGGAACGGCAAAATTCTAATCGATAAAACGGTATCAATAAAGAACAGAATTAATTTGTTATTTGCATTCGAAATGACTAATTGGTGTACTTTTGTCACACTGAATTCGGCACGAACGAATCGCACGCCAGAAATCAAAGAAAAAGTACCGATTCATTTCGTGGCGATGCGATCGCTTTAGAGGTCGTACAACGTGTAAACTTGGAGGATCATCACACGAAATGGAAACCGCACAGCACAAAATGTCGATTGCAAGCGCGGAATGGAAGCGGATGATCGCTATTCACCCACCGAATTACATCTGCGTGCGTCGAAAATCACCGGCCAAATCGCAGAAAACAAACACAGAGTACACTCCACTCCACCTCGATGGAAAGTAAGTATCGCCAGGCTACCTGTGCAAAGCGAAAACGCGAGTTATTGTCTTATTATTGTCGTAGGCTGGACAAGGAAGAATGGGCGCATGTGGAGTGGTCCAATGTATTCCAGGATATCGAGGGACCCCAGAAGCTCCCAAAGGCTCACGTAAAAACGCGATTCAAGATGATGTATGACGACCAGTTCCTTTATATCGGCGCAGAATTGGAAGAGAGCAAGTTGTGGGGTACATATACCATCCAAAACAGCCGAATGTATGACGAAAATGACTTTGAGGTATTTCTCAATCCCGACGGCACACGTCATAATTACTACGAACTGGAGATGAATTGTCTGAATACGATATGGGAACTTGTGCTTCACAAACCATACAAAGACGGACACGCGCTTACGAATCCGTACAATTTACATTCGACCAAGAGCGCTGTGCACCTGCAAGGAGACGTTAATGCACCTGGATCAGAATGCTCAAAGTGGTCCATCGAGGTGCGATACGCTTTGGATGAGCTTGTGCAGTTTGATACCATCCGGAATCGACTGATGCGTGCAGGCGATGTATGGCGGGTGAACTACTCTCGAGTCCAGTACGAATTGGAGACTGTCAATGACAATGGGATTCCGCGGTATGTGAAAAAGCCAAATTGTCGCGAAGACAATATCGTATGGGCGCCAACGGGGGTCATTGATATCCATCGCCCGGAGAAATGGGGAATTGTGTTTTTCGCGTCAGATAGCTGCCATTCCACCGGCAGTTTAGAGTTTCAAGACACTCAGGAGAGATACTTGAATGAGCAGCTAGCGATAGAGAGGGTGCTCGACACCATTTACTATGAGCAACGCGAATTCTATGCGAAACATGCAAAGTACGCCACGTGTCTGGATGAGCTCAGAGGATTCAAGGTAGATACCGATGCACCACAGGCTTCAGACAGTCCCTCAATGGATCTGTACACCGAGCTGGAAGACGATTTCAAGCGATTCGCACCCAGAATCACTATCGGCGCTACAACAGAGCACGTCGGAAAACGTGAAAATGAATATTGTGCCAGCATATCAACCGCCACAGAAGAATGGAATATCCTACAAGATGGTAAATTGTGGCCGACATGCTGTTCTCCATAGCGCTCCACCGACACACTCGTACCAATCGTTGTGTTGAGCTGGTCGTACGATCGTCGAAATAGGGTTTGAAAGTTGGATTTTCGACGAGAAAAGCCATTGCTTTTGCTTTGTAGCATTCGTGAGACATGAGCCTTTATCACGCAAATACACTCTCTCTATTCCACCTGCTCTGCTCTCCACACACTCATGTTACTCGGCTTCCGGCGCATTTTGCCTCAGCGCATAAAACTCCAAAGTGGTCGAAAAGCTCTCTCAAACCTCACGAAAACGCCCACAATAGCCAAAGAGACCAAGTTCTGCACGTATACTGGAGGATTGGATGTCTTTGATCGCCAGAATCGCATCCTAATCACAGGAGGAACGGGTCAAATTGGCATGGAATTCGTGCCATATTTGCGTGAGGCTTTTGGGGATTCTTCGATCATCAATTCGGACATCAAAGCTTCGGGACGCAAGGAAACTGGCCCGTTCGTCTACTGCGACGTCCAAAATCGCGACTCCCTCGCGCGGATCGTGCTGGAAAATGGCGTCGACACTATCGTCCATATGGCGTCTTTATTATCGGCGCTCGGGGAGAAGAATCCTCAATTGGCGCTCAAAGTGAATACGCGAGGAATTGAGAACGTTCTGGACATTGCACAGCAAAACAGCCTCAAAGTCTTCGCTCCTTCTACCATTGTACGTGTTTTCTCGGTCGCTTTCCATCAATTTTATGACCTTATGATGCAGGCTGTTTTCGGGCCTTCTACACCGCTCATGAACACTCCTGACGAGACCATCATGCGCCCCACAACCATGTAAGGGATTCGAGAGCCATCACTAGACAAAGGAGACACTATTATCCTTTGTTGTAGCTATGGAATCACTAAAGTGCATTTGGAGCTGCTCGGGGAGTATTACCATAAGAAATTTGGCATCGATTTTCGATCGATTCGATACCCGGGGATCATTTCATCGGAAGCGTGGCCGGGTGGAGGTACAACAGACTACGCCGTGGAGATCTTCTACGAAGCACTCCGACACGGGAAATACACTTGCTATCTCGCTCCCGACGCCCGATTACCGATGATGTATATGCCGGACTGTCTCCAGGCCACGCGATCCCTGCTCTTGGCTGAGGATTCCAGCTTGTCTCAACGCGTCTACAATGTGACTGCAATGTCCTTCACACCCGAAGAGCTAGCTGCATCCATCCGGAAACTGCTTCCAAACTTTGAGATCTCATACAAACCGGATTTTAGGCAAAGTATCGCGGCCACATGGCCTCAATCCATTGACGATTCCATCGCGAGGAAAGACTGGGGCTGGCAGCACGAGTACGACCTGGATGAGACCGTTGTAGACATGCTGAGCAAGCTCGAGTCCAAGTTGAAGAAGCTCCAAACCCGGCAACAATGAAGCTTTTCATTGTCTAAATATAAGTCTTCCAAGAACGAATTGGAATTATCATGCGGACTATGAGCTTTCACTTCAAAACTACCGATGATTTCCATCGACTGATTGACGGATGTGACACCAAATTGTTGCAGGATCCCTACTGCATGAAGACCCGAGTCGTCCGGGCTCAGGCGTACCTCCGCCTGGAACAATTGGATCGAGCGTTTTCAGACCTCACAGCAGTTTTGGAAAAGCAGCCGAGCAATATTCTGGTGAGATTCCAACGCGGAATGGTGCTGTACAAGCTTAGTCGGATCGTTGAAGCTCAACGCGACTTTGAGCTCGTTCTGCGTCAGAATCCTCGACATGTGATGGCTCGATACGCGAGGTATGTCCCTCGATCACACTGTCTTTGAGCAATGAGGAAACAGACTGTGATCAGTGCTAGTTGCTATAACGCGCAGGGTGACTTTCAGAAGGCGAATCAAGCCTACACAATAGCTCTTCAGGTCGATCAGAGCGATCATGGAGCAAAACTCTCTTCCAATCGACCGCAGATCGCCTCTCAATCAGCTCCGAGACGAGTGCCCGAGGTTCGAATCGATCTCATCGAGTCAGACAAGCGGAACGATTCGGCTTGGAAGAGTGCACAATGGACAGCGGAGGCTGGAGAGAAGCCTTCGTACGCCATCTCGAAAGTCCGGAAAGTAAAAGTGTATCTGTGATGCGTTTTATCTATCGACGAGTCTCCAGGGAATTCGTAAAGAGCGCGATGTAATCCTCGTAGTACACTCTCCCTGTCGATGACTCCTTTGCAATCTCCAGAAAAGCTACGCATCCGAAATCGTTGGTACAGCACAGAGCCTCGCAATCCGGTCACCTTCGATTTCCTTCTCGCGAAATGCTGTTCCTTGCGTTGTCAGCAGCTCCCGCAACACATCGGGGTCGATAAAGCCTCTGTTCTCTTTGTCAATGATACGAAATGCGGCAAGCAAAGTCTCCTCATCGTCCGGCTGATACTCGCCAGCCGCCAGAATCTCGAGCATCTTCTTCTCAAAACGATCGTACTCCACGCAGGTCGCTTGTTCCTCGCTTTGCATCTACAAAAGCAGTCAAACAGAGCACGGAATCGACCTCACGCTGACGACCTCGGGAAGCACCTTCCGAACCAAGTCTTTCTCGCTCGGGTACACGCCTAGAAACCTCATCATCGTGCTCACTTCTCTACGTAAACATTCAGCGATTCTGTGCCCGAGACATCGCATCGCGTACTCTTGAACCACCAAGCCTTTGAGGTCTTTGTCAAAGAGGTCGAAAGTCGCTCGAATTCTATACTTTCCACCGGGGTCTTGGTTCATCAATCTGCCTCCTGGAATGCTCATCGACTTATTTTAAGACCGGAGCGACAACAGTCGAAGACGCTCCAGCGCTGATGCATCGGGATTGACCGCTGGGACTTCGATGCGCAAATATCGACTCATCTCAAAGAAAGGAGAAGGCACATTTTCAGAGGTCCTAAAGGCTCAGAATGTCAAGGATGAAAAGTATCATGCGATCAAGTGCATGAAGAACCATTTTGAAAGCCTAGAACAAGTCAATAATCTCCGGGAAATCCAGGCTTTGCGTCGGCTTTCGCCCCACCCACACATCATCAAGCTCGAAGAAGTGCTCTACGACCAGCCTTCCGGTCGACTAGCTCTGGTCTTTGAGCTGATGGAATGCAATCTGTACGAGCTGATTCGAGGTCGTCGCCAATTCCTCAATCCCGAGCTCATACAGTCACTGATGTATCAGCTGGTCATATCCCTGGATCACATGCATCGAAAAGGGATTTTCCATCGCGATATCAAGCCGGAAAACATTTTGATCGAACAAGCGGAAAAGCTGAAATTGGCTGATTTCGGGTCGTGTCGTGGGATCTATTCCAAGCAGCCGTACACCGAGTATATCTCCACACGATGGTATCGAGCCCCGGAATGTATTCTCACAGACGGATACTATGGTCCCGCGATGGATGTGTGGGGTGCTGGGTGTGTCTTCTTCGAGATCACATCCTTACAAGCGCTATTTCCAGGCTCCAATGAACTCGACCAGCTTCATCGCATCCACAGAATTCTCGGGTCGCCATCGCAGAATGTCCTTCAGGTCTTCCAGTCGCAGAAAGCGGCTCATATCGAATTCGACTTCGCACACCAAGAAGGAACATCCCTTTCATCGCTCGTTCCTCATGCATCAGCCGATGCGATCGACCTGATGGCGAAAATGCTCGTGTACGACCCCAACAAAAGGCTCAGTGCACGAGAAGTGCTCCAGCACGCGTACTTTCGACAGCTTCGTGTTCCCAAAGTCAGCAGTACGAAATCCATCGAATCTTTGCATCTGGAAGCTTGCGTTAAAGAGAGTGTCCCGGAAGCAGGAGTCTCTTTGGATGATACATTGCCAGCGGTGCATGGGAGGTACGCTATCAGACTTCGTTTCCAGTGCATTTGCTGATACTTCGTGCAGCCTTTTGTCTCTTTCACAGCAGGCATTCGAGTCGGAGGATAGTACCAATCAACTTCCGCCCATTTTCAGTAAACCAAACGCTCTTCCACAGAGAAAAAGCTCTCTCAAAGCCAAAGAGAACGCGAAAAGAATCGCTGTACACCGACACGCAGAGGCTGGAACGAAGAAGACGGCTGCCCGACGCGGTCGTATCTGCTGATGAGACCCGAATTGATAGAATTGCATGAGCACTGCATCCGGTAATAAATAGGTCATAATATATTGTTTATACGCCAGGAACCCGAGCAAAGCGCTCATAACGAATACTTTCTGGCTTGACGCGACACGCGTTCCTTCCTGTCGACTACCATAGCCATTCCGCGAGCTTCCGGTCGATATCGACTTTGACAAATATCACACTACAAAACAGCGATCAGAATCGGACATTTCCTTCATCAATCTCACCTTTGACATCATCGGAGCGTTCAGAAAAGTGCAAACTGAGCAATTCCAAGTCTTCTGCGGGATCACCGATTGTGAGAAATCAGAGAATGGAAGATTTTGCTTCGCGTCTCCGTAAAACTCGATCGATCGACGGGAACGTACAATCTCTGATCGCCAACCTTGTAATCTCTCTCGTGCAACTGAGCCTCTTTGTGATGCGCTCCTCTCCGATTCAAGCTGGCCAGGACGAGAGGCTTGTGAATGAGCTTCAAGCCAAATGGATTTGGAATTCGACCAAGGAAAACGCCCACAACGTCTAGCGCCAGGGACCGGGATATTTGCTTGCACCGTGGATGGATCAATGTGTAACGCGTTCTGTAGGAAGATCCCAGCTGAATCCAGCAGGAACGAAGGTCGAAGTGTGTTGTGATCTCCATCCACAATCACCAGATTCTTATCTCCAGCGTACACTTCATGCAGATCTTGACTGTGATGTGGTCCAATGAAGGAATCGTTACGAGCTGCGACGAACATGGCGGGAACAAACGACTGAGACGCGTGATTCTTTGGCGCTAATTCGCGAATGTCAAAGTATGCCCGCTTCTGTACTGAAGACCGTATACATCGCATCACCAGTTTGAAAGCCCAGGCAGGGATACTCAACCCTTCCTGTCGTCCCTGCTCGACGATTTCCTGAACCAATTCCTCCAAGCTCGTGAATGCCGAGTCAACGATAATCCCGGCAATCGAGGGATCTCGATCCACATGCAACAAAGCGGTCGCTGCTCCCATACTTCGACCCCATAATCCGATACTGGAAACCCACTGGTTGTCCCGAAGATGCTGAATCACAGCCTGTAGATCGTCTCGCTCATAGTACCCCAGAGAAATGTACTCTCCTTGCGATTTCCCGCTTCCAGCTCCATCAAACGCCACGACACTCAGGCCAGAGGACAAGCAGGTTCTCAGTATCGGAAGACACTCCACTCGACACGAAGAGTTCCCATGCAGATAAATGACACACGGCGGCTTCTCTGACCTCTCCACTGCCCGCCAGAACGAGCACTCTAAAGCCTGATTTTGACTATTCAAAACCTGGAAGTCCAAGCGCTCATACAGCGATCCTAGAAACGGGAATTGCGTTGGTCCTAGATCCTTGATTTGATACCGAGCTCTCGGCGGTCGGATAATCAAGTGAACCAGCTCATTGTACCCGTTCTTTAGCAGATACCAGTACCCGAGCTTATTGGTGGTATCCTCCATCGCCTGCTGACCCGCTTGAATTCCACCGCGCTCATTGAGAGGATGCGAATGCAAATGATCTCCACGTCTTGAAATGTCCGTAACGGAGACAGACGTCGGAATCAGATCGGAATTTGCTTGATTCTGAGCCGCATAATGAGACGGTAAAGTGGACGAGCGCTGTAAACATCCAGCGTCCTCGCAGGGTGCAGCAGATTGCGGTACAGTGAGTGTGGATTGCTGGTCTGTGGACGTACGAGATTCTGAATTTCCCATCGCGAGAGAAAGAGCAAATATCGCACAACGTTTGGCGATTCGTTGGCGAAAAAGTGTTCCGACTTTTGTCTTTTGTTGAGACGAACTTAAGATGAAAGAGAGAAACGACTGTATCCTACAGACCTATCCCGAAATACGTCACGAGAAGAGGAAGGGAATGACTACGCGAATGAGACTTGGCGTCACTAGATAGACATGACAGAAGCGAGTCGAAATTGACGGTAGTGGAGCGGATGGACTCACAAGTGCGTGGCGTAGCTGTAAGCGTGCTGTCGGTGAGGATGGAGGGATGGATGGATGTCCGATCGCTTTTTATGGGCAGAGATGCCTTTGCGGCTTTCGATTGAGCTAAGGAGGAGCAAATGGCAGAGGCAAAAGAAGGTGTAAACGAAATAGAAATCACTTTGGTATTGATGCGATCTGACGGAAATGCAGTAGTGCGATTTCTGAGGAAGCACACTGCGTCTCAGAGCGTCGATCGGATCGCTTGTTATCGCGTTCTGATGCGTTAAAATGTGTCTAAAAGCTTCCCATTTGAATTCTCACAGTGTGAAGACCGCTCACTATTAAGGTGGAAAGCATGATGAAGAGTGATGATCCGAATGCCTTCTGACAAATGACGACTTCATGAAGGAGGGAGTTTGGTCGAATGGGATAGCTACTTTGTGGATAGAGGCGGAAGTATGGATGCGCGGTGTAGGTGCACGTGTATAGTCAGCAAGCGGATCTCTCGTGTATTTCTCTCGTTAAGCACAGTTGAAATTTGTGTGATTTTAATTGAGATTCTTTTGTTCCCGAACACTACGCTCCTCCAAGATACTGAGCTTGATACCTTTTCCCTTTGGAAGTGAGATCCAAGGTCGGGATCCATTTCCAATCGCAAACACATTACCCAAACGAGTAGCGAATTCATGACCTGTTGAATCTCGGATACGTGCGATACTGAAAGAGCCTTCGTGTCTACGTAGAGCAGCAGAAGAATGTTAGACAAATGCGAACTGGGTAGCGGCTTGAGCATGTAAAAAGCCACGGATGAAAACAGGTACCACCACACCCTGCTCGTAGAGCTAGTATGATAGAAAGGGTGTGTTCCTACCTCTCAATTTGATGCAACATCCCCACAATACCAGTGTTTCGCCCGCGTGTGACCATGACGAGATTTCCAGTTTCAAATTTAATAAAATCGACGATTTTTCCGGTCTCTAGATCAATTTTCACAGTGTCATTACTCTTGACGAGCGGATCCGGATAGCGAATCGTTCGGCCGTCATTGGTTGCAACGTATGGAATTCCTTTCTTGGTGTATTCTTGACGGATGACTTTGCAGAGCTTGTACTTTTTCTCTTCGTGGTTGACTCGGTGCAAGACGAATCGTCCTTTTGTGTCGTATAACAAGCGGAATTGGTCGCCACTTTTTGGAATCTCGACGATATCCATGAATCCAGCAGGAAAGTTGGGATCCACACGAATTTTTCCATCAACTTTGACTGCTTTCTGCATACAAATCATCGTGACTTCCTGCTTTGTCAACGCATACTTAAGTCGATTACGGAGAATGATGATCAAAGGAAGACATTCGCGCAATTTGTGCGGACCAGAGGATGGACGTGGGGCCCATACACCATCCAGCTTCCCAAGCATCCAATGCTTGGGCGCAGATAAACGCTTCAGATGCTTACGAGGTCCACGAGGCATGACGGCAAGAGAGAAATAAGAAGCAAATCAATTGGATCAAGTGGATTGGTTGGCTCGCTGTGCCTGATTAATGTTGAGGAATTATGCTGTAGAATGTCCGCTGCGGTTATGCGAAATTGGCATAGCAGTTACAGTCAGAAATGGTATCTTCCCACCTAATTTGAGGACAACACACACTTATTTGTAGCTCAGACTACTATGATTAGGTGTTTTCATCTATTTTGAATTCATATGTGCCCCGCTACCTCTGCTCTTCCTTGCTATGTTTCATTCACTTTTCAATCTTCCGCAAACGGTTGATATGGTATCAGCAGCAGTGATCAATATCGTCAAATTTCTTGCATCCATGTCATCCTTGTATCTCTTTGCCAGTCCCTTTTCAGACATTCGAGCGATTCAGGCCACAAAGGTGAAGCATTCCAGATGCATCCTTCCACTCACTTCGATGTTTTGCAATGCAATCTGCTGGTGTCTGTACGGTATCCTTGCCCACAACATATTTCCATTGTTGCTGACAAATGCAATTGGTATCATTATCTGCACCTACTACCTCGTCATTTTCTCCAGATATGCCAGTAATACTGCACATGTTCGACGATGTCTGATTGCAATGGCTGTGGCATTGACCATCTTCTTCTCATTCTGTCTATTTGTTCCAGTGTCTCACGCAACCATCCAATCGGTTGTGGGGTACGCTGGGATATCTGTGTGCACAGTCATGTTTGCATCGCCATTAGCAGTTGTGAAGAAAGTGATTGCAGAGAAAAGTTCCGACGTTTTGCCATTTCCAATGATTTTGGCCGCGTTTATGAACAGTATTTCATGGCTTGTGTACGGCCTCATGCTTCACGATATCATTGTGATTCTTCCAAATTTGATCAATTTCGTGCTAGCTGGGATGCAATTGTCGTTATTTGCCATCTATCCACGAACAAAAGGGTACATTTCCATGCATTCTAGCGTCGCGATTATGGATGCGAAAATCTTCGTTCCACTTTCTTCCGATTTGGAAAAAGCGTGAGGAATTTCAGCCAATAATTTATCATGATTGAAAATGGGAAATGAAGAATGCGAAAATGCTTTTACAGATACTTTTGAGAGAATAAGATGGAGAGTTGAGCGCGTGGGATCTTCACGCTCTGCAGTAAATAGACTCAAAAGCGCTTGTTCTTTTCGTTTCTTTTTCTTATTGATCAATACATTTCTCTGATCCCATTGATTCCCTTCATAATTAACCTTCTTGCACTTATTTACAAATCTATCATTACATGTTGCCTCACGCTTAAAATCTCATTGTTTCCGGGTCTCTGATCACTATTGAAATTCTGCATTGTTTGATTGGATTTGCTTTCTTCACGAATACTTAATAGAGCCGTATGCCGATCGGAAGCAGAGTCGGGTACTTCTGGGGCTGCTGGACTATCGCTTGACCCGCGACGAGAGATTTGATGGCCACTAACTGCAGCACTTGTAGTAGAACTACTACAGCTTCCACGTTGTTCTCGGTTGAGCGGGTTGTAGCCGTGTCCATTCATCATGGAGGACTTCATTACTGCCGGAGTTACCGAGCGAGGCAAGTCATAGTTGAATCGATAGAAGTCGGCATCATCCTCCGCAGCTTCGTTTGCCACCAATCGCTTACGTGCTCGACAATAACAGGATAGTATCGCTACCATAACCACAATGAAACCCATTGTACAACAGCAAATGATGACGATAATTTGCCACATCGCCAAACCTCTGGAACGTTCTGAATGCAAAGAGAATGTTAGACTGATGACATGGATAGAGGCAATAAGCAATACCTGTGTCTAGAGGACTGATATTATCGACTTTGGCATCCTTACTGCTGGTACCTTCTTGACTGGAGGAGGGCGGTCCAGGCGCTGAAGGCGTTGAAGGTCCTTAAAGCGTACTGTTAAGATTACAATTTAGAGTCTCTCAAACGAATGATACCTTTGGAAGAGGCTTTTTCACGATTCGAGTCGGTCTGAGGATTTGCTGATGTATTTGTAGTGTTTGCAGAAACCGGTTCGATACTC
Source organism: Albugo laibachii (assembly GCA_902706625.1). Lineage (NCBI taxonomy): Eukaryota > Oomycota > Peronosporomycetes > Albuginales > Albuginaceae > Albugo > Albugo laibachii. Next base: position 74,444 of record CACSLJ010000064.1, read on the forward strand.
GGTGGGGGCTTCTCTGCTTCAGGCTTGACGGGATCCTTCTCTACTTTTGTGCATTTGGCTGAATGGAAAACAATACAGTTGACACTCGTTTGAGCTTTATCGATCAAACTTACAGCAATCAGTCCCTTTGAATGGACAAGTTCCATCGGGTTGATATGTGTACCCATAGACACCTTCGCTGGATGGTACAAAACACTCTCCGCACTCACAACCATTGGACGGGCTTCCCGGCTTGACGCATGTGCATCCTGGAACCCCACCAGCTGCAAAGCCAATTAAAGGCGTGGTGTTGCATATAGCTGGACACTGCTGGCCTCTTACTGAGATAAAGTGAGCAGATGTCGAATAAGACATATGATAGCAACTTACAGGCGCTGAAAGATGCAAAAGCGATCACAAAGAATAGCAAAATGGAGAAATGAGACATTGCTATCGTCGCGCCTTTCGATTGTTTAGTCGTACAGTATCTTTAGGTCTCAATTTAAGTTTCAAATTGGTCTGATTTACAAAGTTAACAGCGTTTGCATCAATGCTTTGAGTAGCGTTATACTGTGCAGCATGAAATATATAGTCAGACTTTCTACGATTGTTACTTATGATCTACGGAAAAGTGTTTTACATATGGTTATAGGTGCAGTAGAATATTGCGTGTCTGACAAATTACTTGGGAAAAGAAGATGAAGTGAGCTCTGAATCCCTTTTGTTCGATTCGCTTCGAGTGACTCACTGACGAGTACGCTCGAGTCAGTTTGACTTAAGTGAGATGTCAAGTGCGACATACGCCGCAAGTTTCATATGGCACGTAACGGATTGCACCTTTCGGTTAAGTGTTGAATGGATGACCGCAGCAGGAATGAATGTCATTCAAGACGGAATGATGGTAAGTAAGTATGGATGTCTGAAAATGCGAGATAGAAACGGGCGCTTTGTGTAATTGTAATAAATAGAATGCGCTTCAACGCATATAGAGCTTACTTTGTGTAATTTTTCGAGATTTGGTTGTCGGTTCAGTATCTTTCAGAATGTCGTTCAGATACCGATAGAAGCAGATACCGGTATACCCCCGGATCGAACTGAGCCAAATCTAACACAAACGAAAATTTCGGCAACCGCGAAGAACGCGAAAGGAAAAAGGTACTTGGCGCTCTTCATTCTTTCCCCAGCTGCGATCGTGCTCCCTTCTCCGCCATATACTCTGTGTACATCCTCAAGGGGGAGCGATCCGATCCTAAAACCATCAAAACGCAACATTTCACCCTGAATGTATGTAATCCGTAGGTAATACCATCATTTTTAAAAACCGAACAGAATGAAGGACAAGTAAGTCGATTTCTTTCAGAGAATGAATGCAAAAGCACTAACACTTGCGGCAGAGAGGCGAAAGATTTCAACACCGCCATAATGGATCGTAAACGCGCACCCAATCGTCTGATCGTCGATGAAGCTATAAATGACGATAATTCAGTCATCGCATTGAGTATGGGGAAAATGGAAGAATTACAGCTCTTCCGAGGCGATACAGTGCTGGTAAAGGGGAAGAAAGGAAAAGAAACCGTGTGCATTGTCCTACAGGACGAAACAGTCGAAGACTCCAACATACGAATGAACAAAGTCGTACGAAAAAATCTGCGTCTTCGACTGGGCGATATCGCTTCGATCACAACGTGCAATGAAGTCCCTTACGGCAAACGGATCCATGTTTTACCCATTGACGATACCATCGAAGGCGTTAGTGGCAATCTTTTTGATGTGTACTTGAAGCCGTACTTTGTGGAAGCGTATCGTCCAGTCAAGAAAGGAGATCTATTTCTAGTGCGTCAAGCAATGCATCCGGTTGAGTTCAAAGTGGTCGAATGCGATCCTGCTCCGTTTTGTATTGTAGCTCCAGACACTATCATTTTCTGTGAGGGTGAACCAGTTCGACGTGAAGATGAAGAGAAGATGGATGAGGTCGGGTATGACGATATTGGTGGTTGTCGACGTCAAATGGCTCAAATCCGTGAAATGATTGAATTGCCATTACGTCATCCAACTTTGTTTCGTACGCTGGGTGTGAAACCACCACGTGGGGTATTGCTATACGGACCTCCCGGATCAGGAAAGACGTTGATCGCACGAGCGGTTGCGAATGAAACTGGAGCGTTCTTTTTCTTGATCAATGGACCAGAAATCATGTCTAAAATGGCTGGAGAATCGGAAAGCAATTTGAGAAAGGCTTTTGAAGAAGCGGAGAAGAATGCTCCTGCTATCATTTTCATCGATGAGATTGATTCTATCGCTCCGAAAAGAGAGAAAACCAACGGAGAAGTGGAACGGCGCATTGTATCGCAATTACTGACTCTGATGGACGGATTAAAGCAGCGGGCCAATGTGGTGGTCATAGGAGCAACCAATCGCCCAAACAGTATGGATCCCGCTTTACGTCGTTTTGGTCGATTTGACCGAGAAATCGATATTGGCGTTCCCGACGAAATCGGTCGACTGGAGATTTTCCGAATTCACACCAGAAACATGAAATTGGCCGATGATGTTGATCAAGAGTCGATCGCGCGTGACACGCAAGGTTTCGTAGGAGCCGATATGGCGGCTCTATGTACTGAAGCCGCGCTGCAATGTATCCGAGAGAAAATGGACATTATTGATATCGAAGACGATAATATCGACGCGGAAGTGCTCGACGCAATGGCTGTAACACAAGCGCATTACAAGTTTGCGTTGGGAGTATCGAATCCATCTTCTCTGCGTGAAACAACAGTCGAAGTACCCAACGTCACATGGAACGATATCGGAGGACTCGACGACGTGAAGACCGAACTTCGGGAGCTTGTTCAGTATCCCGTGGAACATCCCGAGAAGTTTGAGAAATACGGACTCAGTCCGTCTCGTGGAGTCTTATTCTACGGTCCTCCAGGTTGCGGGAAGACTCTTTTGGCGAAAGCTGTTGCAAACGAGTGCCAAGCCAACTTCATTTCTGTCAAAGGACCAGAACTTCTAACAATGTGGTTTGGAGAATCCGAAGCCAATGTCCGCGAAGTCTTCGACAAAGCTCGATCTGCAGCTCCTTGTGTGCTCTTCTTTGATGAACTCGACTCCATCGCCCAACATCGAGGAAGTGGCGCTGGCGACGCTGGTGGTGCCGGTGATCGTGTGATGAATCAATTGCTAACTGAAATGGACGGAATGGGCGCCAAGAAGAATGTCTTTATCATCGGAGCAACGAATCGTCCTGATATCATCGATCCCGCACTGATGCGTCCTGGACGACTCGACCAGCTCATTTTCATCCCAATGCCGGATTTCGAGTCTCGACTTTGCATCCTTCGAGCTGTCTTACGCAAGAGTCCGGTGTCCAAAGATGTGGATTTGAATTTCCTCGCACAGAAAACCGACAAGTTCACCGGCGCCGATCTCACTGAAATCTGTCAGCGAGCTGCGAAATTGGCCATTCGAGAAAGCATTATGAGAGATATGGAACGCGATCGTCTCCGTGCCGAAGCGGGAGACGATATGGAAGATGTGGAAGAGGATGATCCAGTCCCGGAAATCACACCTCGGCACTTTGAAGAAGCAGTTCGGAATGCGCGACATTCGGTGAGTGATCGAGATTTGGCACAGTATTCCACATTTGCGCAAACGCTTCAGCAAGCGCGCTCCCATGTCTCCGCAAGTGGAAGTTCTTTGGCGAATTTCTCATTTCCAAATCGCAGTATCTCAAGCACCAGTGGACCCGCCGAGGAAGATGAGGAAGATCTCTACAGCTGATAGTCAAGAAAAGGTGTTTTATGCTTACGCAATATAGCTATCATGTCTCCTATCTTCTACGTCACCTTCATCCTTCGCATTTTAGACTCATTTTACAAAGAGGTTGCCATCATCAAAGCTCTTCCTGCAGGATTTTACGCAGTTCGTAGGAGACGTGAATGGCTCCAGGTCGCTCGGATGGATGGAACGCCAAACAAGCTTCTGCCAATTTCACGATGGAAGCCGGGCATGATGCAGAGAACGAAGGCTTTAGCTGTCCGGAAGATACCAACTGTAAAATGGTGACATCCTGCATCTTGGAGCCATTCGTGTTGACTGCGTCATGGAACGGATTCTTACATGTGTCCAATTCTGTCAGCACCACACCCAACGAGTACACATCGGCTAGTTCGGTGTAATGACCACCGAAAATGACTTCAGGAGCGATCCATCGAGCAGTTCCAACACCGGCTGTCATGGTGTCTTCCAAAGATCGATTCCTGGAGATCCCGAAATCGCTCAGCTTTGCGCCCTGTTGTGCATCCACGAGAACGTTCCGAGACTTGAGATCGCGATGGATGATTTTCGGATTCATTGTGTGCATATACACGAGCGCATCGGCGATATCGATGGCGATCTGGCACTTGAGATTCGCCCACGTGAGTGAGGAACCTTTACGGGAATTCAAGAGACTTCGTAAATCCCCGCAATCCATGTACTCTGTGACGGCTTGGATAGTCAATGCGGTCGACCAGGCAACGCCAATGAATCGGACGATCTTTGGGTGTTCTAACTTCGCCATCACTTTGACCTCCGATGCAAAGGCTAACGCATCGCTCATCGTCTTCTTGTCGGAAAGAAGACGCTTCACTGCGACTTCTTCATTCATGTAGCTTCCAAGCCACACTTCGCCAAAGCCTCCACGAGATAACAGCTTCACCAGTCGGACATCCTTGTAATCCACCCGTACTGCTAGCAACTCGGAATCGGTCCAGATACTCGATGACCCGTGAGTCTCGCCGGAGACGCCTCCGCTTCCGTCTCGAAGCATATCTTCTGTGAGATCGGTGTCAAAGCGATTATTTCCCTTGGTCGAATACTTTTCTTGACGACTTCGTCGACGCCAATACACGTATGAGCATGCAATGAGTAGGATTCCCACTGCGCCTAGCACAAGCCCAACGATGAGCCCGGTCGATGAGGAGGTCGAACTTGCATCTGCGGCTCCAAACACACATACTTTTCCATTACGCGACTCTGTGGCTCCATACCCTTGATCACAACGCCCGGAGAATGCCATATCCACGTCAAAAGTCGACAGAGACTCCAAAAATGCGAATTGTTCCGGTGTTAATTTCACATTAGACAGTCGACAGGCTTTCATCCGAAGCTCTTTCAAAGCATTCGACAGGAATATAACTGGAGGGATGAATTCCATCGGGTTGCCGGAAAGCGTGCTACAGGCTGGAACATGAGTAATAGCCGTGGAACGAGAGTGGAGACGTACAGATTCTCCAGCTTGGAGGGAAGCGGACTGGTGAAATTGGCTAGATTGTTCTCGGCTAGATTGAGTGTGGTCAATGACTTGAGACTCTGATACATTTGGCTTGATTCCGAGGGGAAGGAGGCGAGGTAGTTTTGAGATACATCGCTGAGATGACACGAGTTAGTATACGAAGGATGTCAAGTTGGGTGACGTACAGATACGTAAGGGAGCAATTCATAATCTGTTTGGGAAGAGTTTGTAGATTCACATTGACCAGGTACAGATGAGTCAGTGTTGGAGGGAAAGTCACATCCGACTGATCTAAAAAGGCTCGGAGATTGATGTGCATTCCAATGCTGAGGAATCGCTTAGTAAGAGGATGGAGAGAGGCTTTGTGACGTACAATTGAAGTACAGTTGTCGGCTGGTTGGAGAAGAAGGAAGGCTCCAATCGGACATTTTGCATGACTCCTTTGGTTCCCATTGTGGGGCCTCCATTCAATTGCCTGATTGTACAGAGTAAGGAGAGGAATAGCCGAAGGAATAAGACGTACACAGAAACGATAGAAGGATCGAATCGTAGTTTTTGAATTACTGTGACGTACGCCTGTGTCATTGTATCACTTTGCTTTATGTATCCGGTCGATAAGAACCAGCTATCTTGTGCATTGACCATCGAGTCCAAACATTGATATGTGAGTTCACACGATCCCGACTCGGTTTCGTAGCTAGTATCAAACAGACAAGAGCCAGATGCACCCGTGTTTCTGCATGGAAGTCGGGCGCGTAGGGAAGGAGCGTATAAGACACACGGATTGTTGAGGCAATTGGCTGGGCAATTCTCACTAGTCAATATATTTTGTGTGATTGATGTGCATTCAGCCGCATCACACGCTGAATAACGCACACACGCGATCACAAATAGACGCACAGTGAGGGAGCAACGCAGCCTTTCCATTGAGCTCTGCAAGAACGCTTATAATTGGTATTTATATTATAGAGTCCGTACACTTTTTTCTCAGTGTCCGAACCTAAGTAGCCCTTACCACGTCGGTTAGAGTCGGTCCAGTCTGAGTCTGAATTTGAGACGAATCAGGTTAAAGTGTAGCCAGAATCAGAGCATGGAAGAAGGCCAGCGGCCAATGATCCAAACTGACAAACTCGGCAATTTGGAGCGTAACAGTCCCAGCTCTCCTCTGTGCAGCTTGCGTCTGGGATAATGGCAACCTCCTCGTCGAAATAGATCGCTTCAAATCCGCAAATCGGTCGCTCATACACGAAGTCCTCAAAGGCGCTGCATCGCGTCAAGTTGGCTCCTGACGCGTTGGGCCCGTAAGCGCATAATCGACACCGATCTGATACACATGAAGCGTTTACTTGATCACAAGACACATCTGTGACTGCATATAGCGCTTGTGCGACGCTCGCAAACTCCAGTGAGCATTCTTCCTCTAATACATCGGATGATGCAAAAGTATCCAGTGACGAGTTGAATAGCGAGCAATTCAGATAGTCTTTGGATTTGTCGCTGAAGGACAATTGGCAGTAGCGACACGTCTCGTTGAAACAGCCAACACCTCCAGACACGCACTTTGGATCTGTCACAACATGCACCCCAGCAGCGACATCTCCTTCCGAAAGCGAGGCAGTGCATATGTCTCCATCGTACTTGAACGAGTACCCGAAATCTTCACAGAAATCCAAATGCGCGGACTTGTTGGTTTCCTTCATCTTACAATATCTGCAGTTCTCATCCACACACCCAAGGCCTCCACTACTACAGTTTGCATCGTGGATGATATTAATTCCCAGCTCGAAATCGCTCGAGGATACTGATACAGTGCATTGGGTCTCTGCTGAAGAGGATGATGAAGTTTGGGTCAAGATATTGGGCCATCCGATTTTCTCGCATTCACGCAAGTGAGCCGATTCGGCAGTCTCCGATAACTTGCAGTACGTGCACGTGTCGGTGATACATCCCAAGCCTCCGTTTTTGCAGGACGGATCAAGTACGATTGAGACGCCAACCATCAGATTCCCATCCGAAGCGTTCAATCTGCATGATGGAAGCTCTTCTGTGAGAGCCACAGCGAGTAGAAAGGCCTGCGCAATGACCGCTAAGCCATGTTGATTTCGTGTCATTTCAGCGGTTTTCTGAGACGGTAAAAAGTCAAAATGAACGTTCGTTAGTACATTCGACGCATCGACCTTTCTCAACCATGACAGTTCTTGTGTGACCGTTGGATGCGTCTGGTAGGGTCAAACATCGTTTGAGAGCGTCAAGCCGCCCGCTCTTCCAGCTACGATCTGATACGATCTGATTATGTCTGATTCGAAGGTAGAATCAGATTGACTGTCACAGCTTTTGAAATTTGAATCTTTTGCATCCGCTGGGCGGTCACACAGCGTAAATCTCATTGTAATTCAGCGATAGATCGCAATCTGCTCGATGAGGGCTCTAGTCGCTCAGAAGTCAACGCCCCCAGCCGACTTTGAGCATCTATAGCCTCCTTCAAGAGCCTTGTCGCAATGGAGAAAGCTTTTCTACAGAGCGATTCACGAAGAAAGAGGAATCCAAATGGATGAATAAGGCGCTGGAGCTATTATTCAACCGATCACTTGTCTAATTGGCTGATATTCTAAGATGACTCACTTTTTGATAAATGAATGAGCGAGTGCTTCGCGCACCCCAATGCGTTTCGATGGATCCAGCAGCAGCATTTTATCCAGCAAATTGTGCAGTTCCTGCACATGGCTTTTCTTATCAGTGCTGCTCTTGGCGGCGATCAGTATGTTCCCCAGATCCGTGCGGGTTTTCATTCCTTCCAAATGCCGAATGATTGGCTTTCCTAAAGAGAAATACAATCAATAAGCGACCCAATTTGCATGGAACCAAAAAGCTCTACCTGTCACTCGATCCAACTCGCGACTGATGAATTTCAACTCTTCTGTAAAGTGAGGTTCCATCTGGAATTGGTCGAGGTACACAGCTCGATGCCTCTTGATGAATTTGGATGGCAATTTCCCCTTCAACTGCATGAAAAGCTTGAGCATTTCATTGTTGGTGCTCCCTGGAAACAAAACTTGTCCGGTAAACATTTCAAAGAGACAGCAACCAATAGACCACATATCTACCGCTTTATCATACGGAAAACCCAGAATGATTTCAGGAGCACGGTAGAATCGGCTCACCAAATATGGAGTCGGATCGTGATGCGTGCCATCCGTTTGCATGAATGCCGAGCCGAAATCGCAAACTTTGACGGTTGTCTGCTTATCGTCCAGGAGGATATTGTCAGGCTTGACATCTACGCAATGAATGTGAGGTGCAAGAGCATAGTCATCGAAAGGCACGCACCGGCATGGACCACGTCACAAGCCTCAAGGTGACTCAGAGCGATTAATAGATGACGAGCAAAGATGCGAACTGCCTGGATGGCGATACCGCTCTTCCCTCCGAATTTCTTCATCGCTTCTCTCAAATTCATCTGCATTGGCTCGAACACCAGTGAAATATGATTGCGATGCTCAAAGTGATCCAGAAGACGAACGCAATGCTTACGATCTCGTGGATCCCGCGCACCGAGCGTTTTGAGGACTTTGATCTCAGTTTGTGATGCATTTCGCATTGTGTCGTTGTTCCGGATGAGCTTGATAGCTACGATGGAAGGATCCGTATCTGATTCTTTAGCCGGAGTTGCGTTCAAATCGAGACATCGCAACACGGTCGAAAACACTCCTTTGCCAACAGTTCCAAGAACTCGATATCGTGCATTCAATATCTCACCCACAGTAGCGCGATAATACCCTTCACCGTCGTCACAATTTGACTCTTCACAAGTCGGTGCAGCAAATATCTTTGCAGGCGGCACGGTCGACGGGACAATCTCTTGTTGTTCGTCCAATGAGAACATATCAAAGTCATCACCCGGATTCGATTCCGTCAGCGTTAAAGCATCTTTCAAAGTATCTCTCTCTGGAGATTCCGGATCTGTTTGTGTATTTATTGACGATGTTCTTTTGGTTTGGATCGCCTCAGCCTCAGCCTCAGCTTTGGACATTACTTGTGCAACGACTGCGTCTTCATTTTTTATACCGGCGATCGTATTACGCGCCTCCTTCAGAACATTCAGTATGTCCATTTTCAGCGTGCTTACATCCAGCTTATTGTGAGCTTTTGGGCTGGCTAGAGATCTGGGAAGCTTCTTCAAGGCTTCTATTTGGCTCTGTATACATTGGATCTTGATTTCTTGTGCTGGAAAATCCTTTATTTCTTTGGATTCTGAACTCACAATAACATTTTCGAATTGCTTTAAAATTTGCGTTTCTTTGGTCGGGGTGTCTTTTGTAATTGTCTCTTCAATTGGTGCATTTTCGGTAATTTCTACTTCTTTGACGGCAATTTCATGCTCCGATTTCGTTGAATTCGATAAAGAGGAAGAAACGGATCGTCTGGGAGTGTCTTCATCTCGTTTTTTCCGCTTGGTGCGGCATCGTGTGCTTGAAGAACGACTACGTCTCCTCCGTCGATGACCTTCTTTTCGGGAAGAACGACGATGGCGTCGGCTTTCGCTTCTTAAACGAGTGGAGCGTGACGAAGAGCGCGAACGCCTCCGGATGTGATGTCTAGAGCGTTTCTTACTATCTCTCTCGACAGAACGAGAGCGATGGCGTGAATAGCGACTATGATCGGACCGACCTCGTTTCGACGAGCCCATTCGGATTTAAAAGGGTGGCGCGGTTAAGGGCACGGTTAGACGGTTGAGACGATGGGACCGCTTCGGTGTCGGCTGAAAATGGAGCCATTTCTGCGTTGTTTTGCATCGATTTCTCATTAATACGACTTTCTTCTACTTTTTTATTAGGCATATGCACAGCTGAGGATATAGAATGTTATACAGACGACAAGAAGCGCTTGAAATGAACTCATTTCACGTAAATTATATAAGTAGTTCAGGAAGAGCAGACAGACTACCTCTAAAAGCTAGACAACACCCCGTAGGATGCGGCCACATGCAACGTAGTCGCCCATAAAGCTTAAACGCTGTAATCAATCCACCTCTCATAACGGTTCAATCGCGACCATAAAGCGCGTTACATAATAATAATACTTGTCATGAGGCGCTGATAATCGTCTGATAGAAAGCGATAAGCTCATTCAAGAGACGCCTTCAGTTATTGAGTTATTCGAGAGGCGACTCACGAGCCCGAGTTGAGTCTTATGGAAGTGACACCCATCCAGGACGGAAGCCCGAGCGCTCTCGCTTCTCTGCATAGTATGGACGAGTGTGACGAAGATGAAGTCCTCGACCCAGGGCTCATCGAACAAGCTGTAGATCAACTGAGTGACTTGCCAGTGTCTCAGCCCTCTTTACTCGATCGAGCCAAAACCGCCTCTGTGCTAGAGCGCTTTAGCAGCTTGGATGCCTCCAATCTCGAAACTCTACTGAGCGGGGGTCTCGACCGTTTTTTCGCGAAATTGCGCGTGACTTGGCGTCGGAATAACTTTAGTTTCCCGACTCCAGAAATTCACTTTAAAAATCTTTCTTATAGTGTGTGGGTTCGCTCAAAAGACAAAGGTTCCCAATCCAATCGGATGGCCCTTCCCTGGCAAACGTTAAGGAAGGAAGAGCGTAAGATCCTTCACCCAATGTCTGGGACCATTCCCCCGGCTTCTATGACGCTTATTCTCGCCAGCCCCGGAGCCGGGAAGTCTTCGCTTCTTAAAGCGCTATCCGGGAAGCTTGGAACGCGTACAGGTCGCGTGCTCAAAGGTGAGGTCACGTACAGTGGATATCGCGGTGATGAAATCGACGTGTCGAAGCTGGTCGGGCTCATGGACCAAACAGACTGCCACTTTCCAACACTCACTGTCCGCGAAACAATCACATTTGCGGATCGCTGTTTGAATGGACAGCCGAAAAGTGGGGCGGCAAACTTACGCCAAGTCGCTGAGCTTCGGACCGATTTGTGCTTACACATTTTAGGACTTCGACATTGCGCCGATACATATGTCGGAGACGCCCTTTTTCGTGGAGTGAGTGGAGGAGAGCGTAAACGTGTCACGGTCGGCGAGATGCTTGTCGGGGGACAAAGCGTATTCTTCTGTGATGAAATCAGTACGGGTCTCGACAGCGCCGCAACTTACGATATAACAAAATCTCTACGGAGCTGGACGCGAGTGCTTGGAGGATCCGCGGTTGTCGCGTTATTACAACCACCACCTGAAGTCGTAGATTTATTCGACGATATCATCGTTTTGATGGAAGGAAGGCTTGTGTATCACGGACCACGCATCAATCTTCTCCCGTACTTGACACAGATGGGGTTCAACTGCCCAGAGAACGTAGACCTCGCTGATTTCGTCATCGATATCACATCCGGGCGCGGGGCCGCCTACGTGAATCAATCCGGTCTCAAGCCACCCAAAAGAGCGCACAAGTTTGAGGAATACTTTCTCGCTTCAACAAATTATCAGAACGCACCTCGTAGTGTGCATCACAAACTCAATCAGAAGATGGAAATCGATTCGAATTTAGCATCCAAACGAGATGGTCTTCCCAAAAAGACGCACTCTTCTCCATTTTCGTCATCATTTTATCAGAGCACAAAGCTGGTCTTGCAGCGTCAACGGAAGATCTGGCTACGCGATAGAAACCTCGTCGTTGGGAAGATCGTGGAGAGCATTCTTGTGGGCCTGCTACTTGGAATTATATTCTACAAAGTGAATGATCGCCAGTACCTTCGCGTCATCTTTTTCATCGTCGCCATTTTCCAGCGGCAGGCGTGGCAACAGCTTACCATTACATTACAGAATCGAAACATCTTCTACAAGCAGCGTCTGCGCAACTTTTACCGCACGCTGTCGTACACATTGGCGGAAGCAATGACGCAGGCTCCTTTGAACATCTGCGTCTCCGTCCTGCTCATCGTTATCGTCTACTTTATGATCGATTTCGCTCGGTCGGCAAGAGCATTTTTCGTGTTTTATGCGATCATCGTGTCGTTCCAGCACGCGATCGCGGCGTATTTCTCTATGCTCGCATGCTTCTCGCCATCAGTGACCATCGCACAAGGATTGGCGAGTTTTTCGGTGAGCTTCTTCTTGCTGTTCTCCGGAAATATTATTCTTCCAGACTTGATTCCATCCTACTGGCGATGGGTTTATTGGTTCAATCCACTTGCGTGGGCTCTCCGAAGCGCACTTGTGAATGAATTCCACGACGAAAGATACACATTGGCTCAGCGTGAGACAGCCCTGAGGCGAGTGCAAATCTCAAAAGGCCCGGAATATATCTGGATTGGTATTGGCGTTCTTCTCGGGTACTATGTGATCTTCACTTTGCTCAGTACGGCTGCATTGCATTGGATACGATACGAAACCACTGTCACCACTGAAGCAACTGCCGTCGAGGAAGATTATTATAGCTACCGAGAGCCAGAGGCTAACTTGACCCAAACAAACGAGAATGAGAAAGATATCGCGCTCAGTGTGAATGAAGGACATCCGCGAGAATTGATCAAGTCTTCGGGTGTTTCTTGCGTACCAGCGTACCTCTGCGTCGACAAGCTGAATTATCATGTTGACGATCCAGCAAATAACAAAGAGATCCATTTACTGCACGATATCAGCGCGTTCTTCACGCCGTATACAATGACCGCGTTGATGGGCGCCAGTGGAGCCGGGAAGACCACGTTTATGGATGTCTTAGCAGGGAGAAAAACTGGCGGAAAAATCACAGGAAACATCATTGTGAATGGTGAGCTTAAAGATCCATCGACATTCAGTCGGATTGCTGGATATTGTGAGCAAATGGACATCCATTCTCCAGCTGCAACCGTATTGGAATCGCTCCGTTTTTCCGCAATGTTGCGACTTGCCAGTGATACGACTGAGAGCGCGCGTGACGCAATTGTTCAGGAAACCATGGATCTATTGGAGCTCACTAGCATTTCAAACGCGCTAATTCGCACTTGCTCGCTGGAGCAGAAGAAACGGGTCACGATCGGTGTGGAGGTTGTTGCGAATCCTAGCATTTTATTTCTCGATGAACCTACCAGCGGATTAGACGCTCGATCTGCTTCCACGGTTATGAAAGGAGTGCTTTCCATCGCTCACACGGGGCGAACTGTGCTCTGTACAATACACCAGCCAAGCTTTCAACTGTTTGAGCTTTTCGACGCGTTATTACTGCTCCAAAAAGGTGGCAAGATTGCGTATTTCGGTGACCTCGGAAGCGATTGCTCAAAACTCTTGACATATTTCCAGAGCATTCCCGGAACACCATCTATTCGACCTAGGTGTAATCCCGCTACGTATATGCTTGAAGTCATTGGGGCGGGAATCGCACGTGGCCAAGCTCGTGATTATTCGGAGGAATACGGGAAAAGCGCTCTTTGGCAGCAGAATCAGCTGATCAACAAAAAGCTAAGCGCCGGTCAGCTGGACGACGAAACAGTACAATTTCTAGTAAAGCGCGATAAAGACACTGTAAGCACTATGCAAGAATTACTGCAAGATGATCAGAAAGATATGATCAAGTTCTCGACGCTTCACTTGACTCCGATAGCCAGCTCCTTTTACAATCAGTGTAGTCTCTGCGCAAGGAAAATGCGACTAACATATTGGCGGAATCCTCAGTACAACTTGATGCGGATGATCGCATTCCCGATATACGCCGCGATATTTGGGAGTACTTTTTTCAACTTGAAAATCAACTCTATTGCAGCAGTGAATTCTCACGTTGGGCTCATGTATAACACGTTAGACTTCATCGGCGTGACCAACTTGATGACCGTTCTGGACATTGTGGTTTCAGAGCGGGTAGTATACTATCGTGAGCGCATGTCCAACTATTACGACCCGCTTCCGTACAGTCTGTCGTTAATGATGGCTGAAGTGCCATACTTGATCCTTACCGCGTTGTTGTTCATGAATGTTGAGTATTGGATGACCGGGTGGACGCAAAGCGCCGGTGCTTTTTTTTTGTTCTCTTCTGTTTTTCTCCTTCATATCAGCATCAAGACCAGTATAGGGCAGCTCATGGGTCTGATGCTTTCGAATATCAAAGTAGCAAACGTCGCTGTCGGCGCATTATCTGTGATTTTCAATCTTTTCTCGGGGTTCCTGATGTTACATCCGATGATGGAGCCATTTTACAGCTGGATTCGGTGGCTGGTGCCGACCAATTACTCGCTGTCAACGCTAGTTAGCATCGAAATGGGTCAATGTCGGGATGCGACCGACCATGGATGCTCCATACTGAGGACTCCGGACGGACTGCGTACCACTCAGGCATACATCGTGACGACTTACGGGTTTCTATACTCAAATATAAGTCGGAATATCGGATTACTCATCCTCATGTGGCTGCTCTTGCAGATTGGTATTTATCTCACATTGCGCTTTGTAAGTAATTTGAAGCGCTAACTTTCTAGAGTAGCAGATTGAACAAGTTGACAAATTGATCGCTCAATAGCATGACAACATGAAGTGCTCACTTAATCCTAAATGATGGATATATATTCACATGGTGCAAATTATTTACATTTTACTTCGACAAATCTTCGGAAAGTCTCATAAAAGGCGCCACATCATGACGATAGTTTGAATATAGTTGACTGATATTTTCATGATCTTTAGAGCAATTTTGCTTAAGAGGAGCCCATTAGATGCGAACATGAGTGATATTAGGCATCGAATTTGCACTTTTCTGTGGTATACATTGGTTATTTTGCATCGCCAAGTGTGGCATGTCATGGCCGTTTGATGAATGCTCAATGTCGCCGTGGATGTTCTCTTCAATGTTTTTTCTCGATGGAGGTGTATGTGATCTGATGGATGTTAAACTTGACGTGTTTGTTTTGAATATTCAGTTCCATATATCTTGTCGCCAATAACGTAAAAGCACTGCTCAATATCAAGAAGCCCAATACGATAGTATCTTCTGAGCCAGTAGGCCAATTTCCATGACTTGGCCATGTGACTTATATTTATCAAAGCTGCAGCAATAACGAGGCCTATTTTGTGTGAATCACTACATCTTTAGTCTCCTATGGTCTCTTTCGTCTACCCTATTGAAAGAATAAAGCGTGCATGGATCCTTAAATATCCGCTGCTTGTTCATATATTTAGAAAGAAAGTTGCCATGTTCGATGTGCAAACGTTCAATGAGGTTTCGGATTCAATGTACCATAATTTATTGACGCCTTGTTTCACTGTCGATTGTCAGCCTCCCTTTGGGTGCTGATATAATCTCGGAGATAGAAAACAAATTAATGTGGTCTCTTAAGTCTATGTCACTCGTCATTCCGGCAGTCTGCCAGGCATTTTTGATTGACTTGGAAAAACTATCAATGTCGTTGCTGCGACTTGTAACAGACTTTTAAAAACTTTGCTCCAGTAAGTTTGTTGTGAGTGCTTCCCGATGTAAGCTGGGACAGATGCATTAGGTATGGTTTGATTGAGAGTCGTCTAGACTGGTGACGTTCGCTAAAAGATTTCCTGCTTTTGAGTTTCTCTTCGCCTGTGTAATCTCTTTTTTCAAGTAGGTGCAACACAGTTTCTCGTTTTGCATATGAATTGAAGCTTCCCGGAAGTTCAAATCCTATAAATCAAAATCATGGCACGTACTTCAGTGCAAATGTATAAATCCATTTTAACTTGGGCTAAACAAAAGCATAGTTGCTTCTGCGATTCCCACATGACTCGTTTCGGCCACCCGTTTTCAAGTCATTCTTAAGTAAATCGAGCCTGATAGCACGTGACTGGCTATATGCTAGAAAGCTAAATGAGAAGTCTATTATTCATTCATAAATCCAATCGAAAGAGCGACCATGAGTAACACACCAGGAGATTCGATATCGTATTGACAGTGAGTAAAACACATATTTACTTCGACGCGGGAAAGGGAGATACAATACCATCTGCAAAAGGCCAGGATGAGGATCAAGAAAAAAAGAGGTAGTATCGTGATTGCAAGAAAAAGTATCCGAAGAGCTCATGTATATGTGTGGTTTCTCTTGTGCGGTAATATGAGATCGGATTGGTCCTAGAGATTAATTTATGGTCTTGCTGGGGCTGATCGAGGATCGTGTACAGCGGGAGTCTCAGGTGGCCATATATTGTCGCTCAGCTTGTCATTTTTACCTCTGAGTGTAGGTAAACTATAATCAGCGTTCTTTGGAGTGTGCTGATTCCTTCGACTACAGGTAAGTATGGGATGAAAGTCCTTTTGTTCTACATGACCAATGCTGTAATCGCTGACTCTTCAAGTATCAGAGTTCTTCTCGCATTTCCTTCAGCCATTTTTCCAACTCCCTCACACGCTGTCGGAGCACTTCAGTGTTCACCTTATAATTTTGCCACTGTTGCATGACTACACTGTGCTGTCTTCAGTCGAGCGCAAAAATCTCTTCTGAAGACGCGACTGTTCCTGTTGAATTTGTTGCTTCATTCTGGCCGTCTCTTTCTCACAATGTTTCTCAAAGCTCTCTTTTGTAGCTTTCAAAGCTTGTAATTCTTGTCGATTATTAGCTGCCTCCATCTTGACTTGTGACGACAAGCGCTGGTACGCTTGAATTCATGTGCTAAATCATGTAACTTATCTTGTACAATGATCGGAAGATCTTGATTCGCATCGGCAGGCGCTGATAGAACTTCTCATCAGAGTTCTGATGAAATACACTGCTTTTTGAGAGTAGAAAAGACATTGATTTTCGCTAGAGTCAAAAAAATTCGCATTAATCCTTTGCTTCAGCAAGTTTCGTGCAATCATTTGTTCCATATTTGATTGGACGGAGCCATCCATGCTTCCGAAGGCTTCGTAAATATAATTGGGATGTGCGTCCACTTTGTCTTTCTTTACTGAAAGTTGCTACCATTCGACGGTCGACATTCTGTTTGACGAATCACTCAGTAGACTCTGCTGTCTTAGTGTTAAGTTACCCACCCAGGGTTCCGAATCATCTAAGCTCAGGGCCCTCGATTCCGAGCATGATAATTTGGTTCTAGTGTGCGTCCTGGCTTTTCTTCAGCACTTGCCGTTTGCTGAGACGCGTCACTTGTCTCCTTCAAATATTATTGATGCCAATTGGATGCTTCTTGTGCATTTTGGAAGTTATACAGTAGCATTTCATTCGCAAGGTCACGGCCTAGAGTTTCGAAATCTGCCAATTCTTGAGCTTCTTTGGCTGCGCTCGACTCGGAATAATGACAAGTATCACTGTGTATTTGGCTTTCTTCAAGCGAAGATCGACCCATGAGATCATTAAAATTGAGATAATTTCTTCTCTTCTGTAGCTTTCCACATTCAGCGCGTGAGAGATAAACGTAGCCACGTCGTGTGCTCTTGTAGTGCAAATAAATCCGCGTTTCAATCACATTACCATAATTCATTGAAAGAATATTGAACAAAACACCTTGTACAGAGGTACCAGCGCCAAAATGCTTCAGGCTTGTCTTAAAATCCCGTGCCTTCTTTCTATAGCGTTGATGCGTCTTGCAAATATGCCAGTCTCATGAGTATCTTCATAGCGCGTGGAAATGTTGAACGATTTGAAGAATTCTATAGTATCAGAATACAGATTACTGCTTTAGAATCAGTAGCGAATGCTTCCGTCAGAATACGTTTGACTCACATCAAAATAGGCATTGCATAAACCGGATTTGACTCCTGATTGCTTGACACACCACCCTATCTTTTTGGAAGCCTGACCAGTGTTCCTCGCCGTGAGGACGCGACGATTTTTGAGCGACTATAAGGCATGCTGAGTTGAGGTTCTGGGACGAAGATTTGCGAAAAGTACCCCTCCAACCGTGTAAGACTGAAGCTCGCCTTACGGAGGGATGATATACTCTGATGCTTGTGATATGTCTGTGAAGGGATCCATGTAAGATGCACAAGTTCTTCCCGCGTTTGAAACAAGGTTATGGCGATACAAGCACTTTTTGATGGAAGGGAAGTAGCCTGGTCCGTCGGTCTAAGCATTTTGCGGCTACTCTTCGCAATTTCGAGGGTTCCAGGAAGTGTAGACGGATATCCTGGATACGAGACGAGCGGTGGCGAGCCAATCTTATTGAAATGCGACTCGACGATTCCTCTATCGAGAATTATTCACGTCAAGGAAAGATGTACAGCTTCATCTGGCACAGGCGGAGGCTTGTTACAGGTTGGAGAACTAGGAATCGAAAGATGTTGCAATACCAGCAAAGGGCAAGAAAGCGTTATATTCATTCAGGTGTAGACTCTGATTACAAGGAAACATCTGAAACCAGTTCCCCGTGGAGCATTTCAATTCCAGGTACGATCTGTCATTGGTCTACAAATGGTCAACTCGAAGTGACGGGAGTTCAAGTTTATCGTATTCAACGCTTGATGGGTTCTCGATGTACCTTTTTGTTAGAGTTCAAACCTGAACTTATGTGGATACACATTATTCTGTGATGTAAGGTGTGCAACTTGAAGTAAACATTCGAGAAATGAAGTGATAGGGAAGATTCTAGTAGCTGACTGCGTGGCAGCAGTGAGTGAGTACACAGTTTTAGACTTCAGGCAAATCTAATTACTCTCTATTATACATCGCATATAACAATTTACAAGCGCAAGTGTTATACCTTTGCAGCACTTTCGCTTACCAGCCTTAGAACTGCGGTGTTTCATTTGAAACTCGAATTTGAGACAAACAATGGAGAATAGGTAGTAGGTAGGGGAGTAAACCAAAATTGGATGAACGTCCGGTTCTGAAGGTCGCGGCGATCTGAAGTCACGTCACAACAGGTTTGCTATATACCCCGATACAAGTCCCCCTTGCCGTGCACGCTCGCTTGCGTTGTGGAGAGTTATATGGGAATGAAAATGTCTGGATGCTGGCAAGATTGTAGAACTGGCGTGTCTAGTGAGATAGGTGCTCTGACACAACTTCCTTCGAGGAGCCTAGATTCAAGACTATCCATTTCGCGATGATGCCTTTCCTTAGTCGAACATCTATGTGCAGTATTTGATTGACGTATCATTCGAGTGCGCAGGTATTTCTTCGGATGTCGCAGCTGATGTAGATTCAGCTGCTCAAAGCTGCACATGCAGATAAGGTGCTAGCAGTATGAGTATAGTTGAACTTGCTACTGCTTTCCTTGGATAGTATTCATATCAGTGTATATCAAGTGAACTGTCTCTCCGGCGTGGTCGAAGATGTTCATGACGAGAGGTAAACCGATTATTGCTACGTACGCAAATGTCAGTACTGATCATTATCGCCATGTGGTGATCTACCAATCTTCTCTGATGCCGTCAATTGAGTCTGAGAGAATCAGACGACCCTCACATCACCACAAGTTGACAAATCAGTTAACTCTATTCAGACGATTGCCTTGATCCTAGAGTGCTGAATGAGTTGATCCGTAGAGCTGGGGGAATTCACTGACTCCAGCATAAAGCAAATCTCCACTATCTAACGGGTGATGGTGGCCGAGGAGATCTCTGCTCCACTCTGTGTAGTGAGTGTGAGGCACACTTACAGCTCCCTTCGCTGCATATATGAAGATTGACAAGGTCACGATTTTTGAAGTATTGATATCAAGTAGATGACCTCAAAGCCGAAATTCATAAGAGAGAAAGTGTACTGATTGCTCGTTTCAGAAAAATAGAGTGGAATATACGTCAAAAAGAGGGAATGTTTTGCGCAGACAGCAAGCAATACCTCTTTCCTTGTGTCTAGTGTCATTGTGACATTGGGACGGGAATTCCTGGGTCACTGACTCAGCGTAGGTAAATTTACGAGATCCGATTATGGCAGCTCAAATGATTATTTTTGGGGCATTTATATCCTGCGCGAAGAAGAGACGAAGTCACACAAGTTATCCTGTTTATGTCATCAATTTCGATGACGATGTATCCTGCAAATTACGCGCGCAATTCGCCTTGATATAGAAGGGTAGTAGTATCCGACTTCTAATTACCGACTCATCTTTCTATTTATGTATCACCTCATTAAATGTTTCCGTAAACAGGAAAGTTGAGCAATACTTGCCTGACCTTGTCGCTATCGACTATTTGGAAGAAAAGTAATTTTTACATATATACATACAGTACTGTGTGATAGTTCAGTCGAACATCTCCGCTTAAGCGACATGTTTATGTGTTCACCTGAATTGTTCACAACTGGCAACGCGACATGACTATGTTAACGGTAAGGCATGACTTATTGATCAGCGATCGTCATACAGTATGTATTCACTGGAGATTTCATCTTCATGCCCCTTACGACAGAATGTTCTCGAAGTGACAACAGTCACATCGATTACGGTTTCAAAGAAAGATGATTGCTTGAGAATATTTGATGGTAATCTACAGTAAACGAATGCAGCACCATGATTGGCTGAAAAGTTTCGACATTTTGTAAATTGTCAGCTGCTGCTTTGCCGCCGTCCCACATTGCCGAATAAATCAATTGGAACACGATGATGATACCCTGCGAAGCAAAGCAATCTCTTTTCAAATTTCTAGGACCATGAAAGTTGCTTTCTTACCAGTTGGAGCACTAATTCTCTTGCAGAAGTACAAGGAATCATACGCGGAGGAAGGCCTCGAAGTTCTTCGCGTTGAAAAACAATATCCTTGATAGTGAAGATGCCATCGCAATCAGCCCAACATTTTATGAGGCGACGGGAATCATATGGCTGCAGCTCACACATTCATCAGAGAGCAAAATAACCATATCCACAACTGGTATTTTTCTTGAAGCGTTGTATATAAGACCATCAACAGAGCCACGAGCATGCAAAGAGACAGCTCCATCAACTGGGATAACCACAGCAATTAACACAATCAAACCCTTGTTTCTCTCTAGACATCTCTTCAAAGCTATTATCGATACAAAGCGGTACAAAAACCTGATGCTCACATTCACATCTACAGACGCGAATGATCCACAATTGAGAATCTTCAGTGACCGCGATTCTAAATCATTGAAGTATTACCAAGAAGATGAAAGCATCTCTAAAGAAACAATGGAATCACATCCTCTCAGCTCGCATTACATACCACACTTATTATCAGAACGGTACTTGCATGCGCTCGGTCCATTTAAAGCAATGACCAGTATTGAGAGGCACAAATCAATTCTTCATGTGTATGATATGGCAGAAGTGTTCTTTAATTACGGATTGTTATGGAGGGAGGTCCCGTTTACTGCCTTTGAGAAACTCGTGGAGGCTATCTTTCGAGACGTTGACAATGTCGATTACGCACACTTTCCATGTCGTTCGGTCCTCCACGATCACGCGCCAACAATTGTCATCACGTTCGAAGCTGATCGGTACTACATTAATAAGAAAAAATCCGGACGTGAGGATACTGCAAGAGAAGTCAGATTCTCAAGCAAATCTTATATTATCGAGAAACCCAACAAGGAGGAGAGTCATGGACGCATGCAGCCCAACGGAAAAAAAAATTGAAGCGCCTTCTTCATAATGCTCGTTGGCAATCCGACCACATCACTCTCAAGATCTGCATAAATGGATTTTTGGCGCCCGACTTGCAAGAGAATATCCTACAGAGATGCGCTACATCGCTGGAACTTTTGAGATTGGATTCAAAAATATTTCAGCAAATGCAGCTCCACTTTCAATGTACCCCTTTTATAAGCCACATGCATAAGGTTCTTGGTGAGGCGGACATTTTTTCTGCATGAATCAAGAATGTCCAATTCGATCAAGTGGCACCAAATGCAGAACAGATCATGCGGAAAGCAGCCATTCTACGAAGATGATCATTAATGAGCTCAACACTAATTACAACATTGCGTTTTATGTCATCTTACATTGTATCTTGGCACTCTCAAGACACACTGATGCCGTTTTACATGATATCCTGTTCAATTAATATTACCATTGGCTGTGCTTGCCAGAGCATTGAAGTATCTTGGGCGCGGGTAAGATGTATGTCAACCTGTTATCACACTCCACGTGAGCGGTATTGACTAGGCGATACTGGGTACAGTGATGATTTGTGTGCTGGCTTAGAGTCTATATCAGTTGAAGGTGTCTACATTACTACAACTAGACTAGGAGACCTCTCTAATGTCTAAGCTATCTTAGATACACATTAGGCATAACTTACTTAAAATGTGTACATGCAATGACCTGTGAGTTGATAGAATGCCGTGCGGATGGTGGTCTGTTAGTCAAGTACCTTGATGCCCCCAGTAGAAGCCGTAGGCAGCGTAATCCAAAGTGATGTCCAACGCACTAAGATGTGTGTAGCTATCCAGTTAAATCTAGGATCATTGTTGCATTTGCCGTTGCCGTAGCCGCAGCAAAGAAAGTCGAGTGCGGAAAAGGCACCAAATGAGCCGTGCTTTGCCAGTAGGTTCAACATTTGTTCCATCTGGATACGATCGTCCTGGCCGTAACACTGTCTTCGAAAGTACCGAACGTGAGCACTTGATCTGTCTCTTAGTTCCAACGCTACGAGTCACAGACGGCTTCCGTGCTTGTAGCTACTTCTCAGCGTTGATCGCAGCAAAGATCAGGCAAATAGAGGAGTGTAATAGGTTGAGAGTAGTCACCGTCCTTACGTTAGCCCATCCGAACTTCGTACAGGACACAAGGGATTTAGATCCGATCACTTCCCCCTCTTCCGTTGGACTTCAAACTTCAATAGCACTCCACATCGCTTTGCCTTTTGGATTGCTTTAAACTCACTTCGATAGCATGACCGCAACATCGTCGTGCATGATCGTAGCCGGCTCCGAACTGTTTTACGTGCTATCCAATCCAATCCACTCGACCCGAATCTCCCATGTTTGTGTATCACGATTGATGCGGCAATCCAAAAATTATTTCACTAGATGGCCCCATACGCAAAAAACGATATGATCCTTGAGATCCTGAGTAATCTCCAAATCGCTTTCTCGATAAAGTCGCATATGCGATGCGTGACGCGTGTGCACCTTGAAAGGATCCTCTAACTCCTGGATTTCGTAAACCCAATCGTTAAATGTAGAAACTACTCTGTAGGGTCCCTTCCAACGCAAGATTAATTTCTTCACATGTTTGGTGACCTGGCCCGAAAAGATAAAATTCCCGATTTCAAAATTGGTACACTGAACACTTTTTTTAGATCCCTGGTGTCGTATTGCTGCCTCGTTTTTTTGTTCTTCGCGGCCTCGAATAAAGCATGATGCATATGTTCCAATTTTTCCTGAAGGTTTTTGATGGATTCCTTTTGTCGTGTACTCAATTCCAGCGCGGTCATAGACGCCAAATTAGCCGATAGGCTGGTACATCACGCTGATACGATCTCCTGCTGGAAATGCCGTAAACCCCGTAACCGGTGTGAACCCATTCAGCAGAGCAGATGGTAGTTGATTCACCGACGATTGATACAGTGGAAACATACGAGGCCATTCCGCTATATGCAGTTTTTTCTCGCTCAAAAGACACCTGATCGTCTTAAGTAACTGACGGTTGAGTACTTCGACCGACCCATTTGCCTACGGGCATTATGCCGTCACAAAATGATGTTTTGTGCGTCGAAGTTTCGAAAGTTTCGACATGACTTAATTCTTGAAATGTGACCCCCTGTCAGACACCAATACCGAGCGCGAGCCATACCTCTTACACCAATCCAGTATTGCTGCCACGGTGACATCCGTATTGGCCATCACTCACGGAATCAATTCATTTACAAAATTCGCTCATGCCATCTTTCAATATGAGCACACAACGGTATCCTCAAATAACTGCAGGCATAGATGTAAAATCTAAATGAAGGATTTCATTCGGTTTGGTGGCTCTCAAAGTCTCCCCAAATGGACGAATACATCTTTTACCTCGCGATAATAGACAGTGCAAGCATCGGAGAACGAATTCCTTAACATCGCAACCCATCGAGCTCCACGTTACATGCTTTGACAATGTCTGGAATGTCGTCACTACTCTCCGATGACCTGCAGATCCCGCATGAGCTATAATGCAAAGTCGCTGCTGCATATTGACGGCACTATCCGGAATTCAGGTACGATTGTTCACATCAACTAGTACCCCCGCTATTTGCTTCCGTTGATGGGAATTTGGACTGGGTGCTGATCCCACTTGAATCTGAATGTAAGACACCGATTTCATCCAACGAAGGCCATTCAAACGCAGTATCTTCCGGAGGGGATACCTTGTTTTTGACAGCAAGGGCATAACACTTGTTCGTTTTTTTGCCCCCTCTGGCTTTCATTGCGGATCCCCAGTGGGATAGCTTATCTTGCTGGAAGATGTTGTCTGATCGAGTGGAGTGTCGCCAGGTCTCTGGCCGCCTCGGAACTGCTCCTTGTCAGATTTGCTTCTTGAGTACAGCAAGCGACAGAAGAGACGGTTTACGGATCAATGACGGTGGACACAGCAGGTTGCTCGTAGGTGCACCTAGAATAGGTGGTAGTAAAGACACTCTGAAAATATTACTCTTTTCAACTACGCTATCAACTTTCTATAGGTTATGAGCCCAATGGAAGGTCAAGATGAATTCAGAGACGCTACTCCAGATTATGCAGGGAATGCGTTCAGTGAGGAGGCGCAGGTGGCCGCTCGAGAAGGAGGCCCTACCGAGGAGTACTTGAACGCCCGTGAAAGGGGTGGGCCAAGTCCTGTGGAGTCGTTGCCCGGAAGCGACATTGAAGTGGAGCTGGCTAGGATCTCTCCACGTCTGGAGTCGATGGAGAGAACTCGTCTAGGATCTGGCGGTGGATTTGGAATTAGAGGACAGACTTCAAGCTTTTATGCTAAGAACAGTGAAGTACATGGCCCGCGTGCCCGCGTGTGGAAAGTGCAGCTAGATGCGAATTACCAGCACCAGCTCGCAAATGAACGCCAGCGCATGCAAAACCAGTATCGAGATGAGTTACGGCAAGGGGCTGCAGAGTTGCATCAAGGGGGAGACAAGCTTAGAGTATAGCTTCATCGCCAAAAAGAAGTAAATTTGAGACTTCAAGAGCAGCTGAATTTACTTTTCAACGATGGACCGATGGGAGTACATGAGGTGGGTGATCTGGACCCACACTTTGTCAAGATTCCAACTTCCACTGAAGGGAAGACCAGTATCGAGCCTTTCGATGGATCTGAAATTTACTAGGGACTTGGTGCCGGATTCTTTCAATGGGGACAGCTCTTGCTGGTCAAAATTGATTTGG